>PVKE010005666.1:28524-57943 GCA_004027555.1 Craseonycteris thonglongyai
GGAAGAATTCATGTCGTTGTGAGATGTTGCACCTTGTCGGGGGGGGGGGGGGCTGAATCGGGGGGGTATGGCGAGCTAGACGGCCATAGCTCACTTATAGCTCTGCCGTTATGTCATTCTTGTTTTGATGTACCCCATGGATAAGCCTCCCAAAACTGTTTTCTCTCCTAAAGGTGAGGCTGGCCTTTGGATCAGAACTGTAGCTTTTTGCTATAGTGTCTTGCCTTCTACATAGAAGAGCCACCCCCACCCCCCTTACCGGGAGCCAAGGGCATGAAAAACACCCCAAGCAGAAGTACCAACAACCACATTGGAGCATTGCTGCAAAAAACAGGCACAAAAATTGACTCCTTCTGAAAGAGGTCACCTTGACCTTGCACTAAAACTCGAGAAACTTTAACACAAGGCCCAGTATTTTCCCTGAAGCTGCTTAAAAGAAGGCCCTGGTCGGGAGTTCTGAGGGCTTCCTCAGGGTGAAAGTTCCCCCGTCAGATGCACATGGCTGATACCAGCCTTGCCCAGGATATTTTGGACCCTCGTACAGATGTTCCGTGTCCCTGGTCCCAGTGACATCCACCGGCTCTCATCCTCAGGCTCCTCCAATGAACAGAACCAACTCCTCCTTCCCCTTCCCAGAAATGATGGTCCCTTTCCTGTAGTCGGGTGGTAATTGCTGTGGACTTTGACATGCTTAATGCATGCGGTGGCCCCTCGTTCCTGACATCCCCAGCTTTGAGGGAAGTAGTTTGGGGTTCATTCGACATCTCCCAGAGGACCACAACACAAGCAACCCACCGTGTGGTCGGAGGGCCATCGACCAGCATCTCTTTGTGTGTGCATTGACCCAGCCAGCAAGAAACCAAGACAATTGTGTTTTGGGGTTTCCTGAAATTTGTCTTGGCACACAGGCGGTGGATTCTATTTCACACCACATCCCAAACACTGCTGACATTCAAGTCACAGCGATTTCACACAAAATGACTGAGAAATAAACAGGCATCTGCAGTGGTTTCTGACGTTCTCTCCGGCCATCCTTCCTATGAAATGGAACACAGCTCCGGAGCCTCTGCGATCGGAAGTGGGCGTCGGCGGTGTCAGCCTTGACGTGCTGTTGGCAATTGGGAGCCTCATTGTGTCAGCATCGGCTTATGTGACTTGGCCTTCGTCTCCCTGCTATTTGAGACCGTGCGGATGGTTGGCATGAGCGTCTGGGCCCCTTCTTACACAGGGCAACCTAAGTAAAATGACAGCAGTGCAGGCCCAGAGCGGGTGGTTTTCTTGAACTGTAACAGACTCGGGGCTTCTACGTTCTACAGCCAGGTTTCCATCACCCTCGTAAAACCCCACCGTCAAGGAGACAGCTAGTCCACGTCAGTGCCTTGACATTTCTCATCATGCTCAGGATGTAGGCAATTTGTGTGGGGGGTGCTGGTTTCTAGCAGTACAATCTTTGGTTGTGGAAAGGTGCGGACCAACTCTTGGGCTGGGCGGCCAGCAGCTCGCTTAGGGAAGGTCAGAGACGAACATGGAGAGGGCTCCCACCCATTCTTCTGGGCAGGGGGATCACGAATGTCACATATCCCTTCGGAATGGCCTCACATGTCAGTCTGTGCTCATGGTTAGAACAGGTCATGGAACCTGCCCTTCTCACATCATCTCATTCTTTAAAGTACATAGAGCTGTCCTGGTTTGGGGTATTGGGGTATTTTTTCTTTTTCGTTCTTCCTTCTTATCCTCTTTCCTTCCTTCACTCCACGTTCTTTCTCCCTGCTTTTTTTTACTACTCTTCAATCTTTGCTTTTTTTTTTTTTCTTTCTCTGCAATATCCAGGAGACAAAATAGTCATGCTTTTGGTCCACTAATGGCATTTAAAGAGGCCAATGATTCCACGTCTTGTTATGTGTACAACTATTTCAGAAGTTAGCACTGGCTTCCTACTAAGTCAATAGAAAGAAGGCAATATGCGCTGATTCCACTAATGAATTAAACTTGGACACTTAGAATAGCATCTTGAATCTCTAGTGGATTAGCACCACACTTAATTTTCAAGCTCTTCTAACAGACTGAGAAACTGAGGAGTAAAATCTTTCCAGGATGATGCAAAATGTTGGAAAAATAAGCATGAAAATACCCAACCTTGGACATTTTTGCTCATCCCTACAAAGAGAGCACTTTTATCCCAAACAAATGTCAACATTCCCCTTTCCAGAAACGACTGCAGTTTCCTTGCAGCTCTGTAATGATTGGTGTGGACATCTGACATATTTAATGGGTGTATTGGCTCCTTACGAGGCTGAAAATCTTCCTCTAATCTTCCTACAATTATAGCAGTGATGCATATAATGGCAATGCCTGTGACATGTCTCCGTGTTTTCTGTACACTTCTTGCCTGTGGCCTAATTACTTGGAGGCACTATGCTTATTTGTGACTGACTCTGCCTTAAAACTAAGCTACTAAGCAGCGGGGCACACCCTGCTAGGATTGCAAGCTATTTACCAATTATTATTACTCCTAACGTATTATTATTCCTAACATATTAAATTCGTGACTTAGGAGTGACTAAATATGAAGGGAAATAGATGGTCTGGATTAACTAGATTGAGAGAGGGAAAAAAGCAAATACAGCCATGATTCGGTCTCTTAAGCTCTTCATTGCACTTAGAAATGAGAACCCATTAAGGGGCTACCTGACACCTGTTATAGGTGCTCTCTCAATGTTAACAGTATCTATCTCCTCTTACTGCAGTTTTACCTGCAAGACAAGACGGCCTCTCCCAGAATTACTTCAGTCACAGAGGACTCAGAGCTCAGGTAGATGAGAGCTCCACCATATAATAGTTCTTCACTGTCTTGGGCTCAGATATGCTTCCCTACGAGTCTACCCAGTGGGTCTAGTTTAGCCGCACAAGATGATTTATTAATACTTCCTTTCCACTTTGACCTTACTTGGAAAGTCTGAAGCTAGTTCTCATGTCCCCCAGACCCATCTTATTCTTTTCTAAGCAAACATGCCTATTCCTTGCATTATTTTTCATGAAAGCCTTTTACCTTTGTGGATGTTCTCCTCTCTTAACCTTTTTCCCACTTGCCGTAAGAATACTTGCTGGCATTGCTTTTAGCTGCAGTGTTTACCCCGAAATAACTCTCGGATTACAGTCCTAACCTTACTCCAAGGTTTGCCATTATTAAATAAACACTGATCATCATATACATTTCTGTTACATTAGTATCAGAGATAAATTCTGTTTAGAGATAACTCCAAGAAGAGTTTTTATATTATATTTTCACACTGAAAACCAGTCAGATTTGCTTCCGCCTCAAAGAGCATAGTTATGTAAAATAAAATGAATGGGGCAATGAGCTGCACTATAGTTTTCTTTCTAAACAGAAAATTAAATCTGAACCTTTAAACCTGAACATAATTCTCAAGGCAAAATAGAGTAGAACTATCACCTTCTTTATTGTGAAACTTATACTTTTATTAATGCATCCCAACAATTATTCTCACTCTTTTTTTTTAACCTTTGCAATTTTGCCTTATTTTCTGTGTGTTTTGAAGGCATAATAACTTAGAAGTCTTTGGTATCTCCATACAAACTATTTTACAGACGTCACTGTCTTATGGTTTATACTCTGAGGCATTTTTTGTGTGCAAATTTTACAAGGTACCCCTATTCACTATGTACTTATTTGACTCCTGACCTCATTTCAAATCTGCTGAGATAGATTTGAAGTCTAATTTGGTAAGACTGTGCATTCATGTGTTAAATGATATTGTAGAGAAGATCGATCAAATCTGTAAGATCTTTAGCATGTGTCTATTTCATGTGATCCCCTAAATTCACAGGTCAGGAGCAAAGTTCTCAAGATTAGTTTAGGTGAACACAGACCTGAATTCACACCGGAACTACTTCCTTCTGAGAGGCTTTCTCTATACCAGGCCCCACCACTGTGCTACTTGTTCTCCAGTGGGTACAGCCACATCTACAAGAAGGGGCCTCCCTGGAGCTGCAAAATCACACTCCTGTCACAACAAAACTATGTGCCCAGTGGCAGATGCATTTTCTTCAAGGTGATGAGCAGGCCAGCTGTATCCTATTGCCAATCACCAAGGAAAACGGTCAAGGAGACAAGCCTGAGGAAGTTTCCAGACCCCTGCCCCATGCCCATTAATATTCCATTAATCAGCACCCTGAGGGTTCGTTTCCAAATATACTGCTGGGAAAAGCAGGATGAAAGGTCTGAATTGTTCCTCATGCTGAATGATAGCCTTGCAACTCAAACAAAAAGGTGGTAGGGAGTACAAATGACGCTGAAGGAATGTTTAGTTATTAGATATCCCCATTAGCCTTTCCATTGAGGACCTGACAAACACTATTAGAGTTTCAAAGGATAGTGCTTTCTTAGGGTCGGTAGATGTATTCCTTAAGGGCGTGTATTCTTCCCCATCCTGTTTGTACTGGCAACACGGCTAAAGGCAATTAAGATATGGGAACATACAGGAATTATAGGAATTCAGATGAACTGTGGCATTAACGAGTTCTGGAATGGAACTGTGCGTGTTAGGCTTGTTTTCAGAAACCGTGTTCATTCGGTGCTAAGCCGCTTTCTGTTCAAGGTCAGGCCATCGTTTGTGAGAGGGGGGGGGGAAAACAGTCTTTAAAGTAAGAATCTCCATTGCAGAAGTAGACCATGGCTACGGACTTGAAAATGTTTGTGTATTATTGTCATTTAATTGTCTGAGAGCAAGCCCTACAGTATAGCTTCGACCTCGTGATGTCGGTGTATAGAAACTATACAATGAATAATTTTGATCTGCTCTTAGGCACATTGAGAGAGAAAACTGATAAGAGCCAGCATGTCCAAAGAGTTCATTCAACCAGTTCCCATTTATTTTATACCCCAGCAAAGATGGAAGGCACTGTAATTTTGAGAAAATAGAATTCTTAAGAAAAAAAAAAAATGAGTTTCTTCTCTTTAGGGAAGTGTATGCTCTGTCTCAAAACCTCTCTATTTTCTTGAAAAACCTTCAGAAGTCCTTCCTGCTGACAGGGGTCAAAACTCAGGTGGTTTCTAGAGCTTTCTCCATGCTCTCTGCTGTGAGGCAGTTGTGTAGACAGGACAGGATAAATAGCTTTAGTAAGCTCCAAGTCAATGACTTTCTTCCACTTCTTAAAAAGCATTTACAAAGTCTTCCTTACAGAAAAGGTCTTTGAATAAAGTTAATGCCTCTTAAATGTGTTAGGGAGAAAACATGAATTCCCAGGGCACCATCATGGTGTATACACACATACATAACCAAAACCAAATAAGGAGTAAAGTAAGGTACAGAGAGGGACAATTTACACAAAGCTAGCAGAAGGCTTACCTACATGCCCTCAAGAATACCCCAACACCACAGGAATAAGTTTTACCATGTCAGGGCATGTGAGTTGTGCCATTGAAGACATCTATTTCTCGCCATATTACCTTGATTTGATCAGGCTATTATTTTTTGATATATAATTGACCTATGACATTATATTAATATTAATTTTAGCTGCATCATTGGGCAATTTTTAAAGGCTAAACAACATATCTGAAAGATTTCCCTGGGTCAGAAAAGTGTGAGAAAATAGCCAGATTGGAATAAATGAACTTAGCATTCGTGTGTGCAAGTGAATGGAAGTTTACCACTAAAGAGCAAAGACGGTGTCCAACAGAGCACCCATGAGACACAATCCTGAGAACACCGATTGGCTTTTGAGCAGGGAAACTTGGAAATGCCTCTCAGTACTATCTAAGTACTCTTAGATGCTACAGGAATTCCCTTTAGCAGCGAGTGAGTCCTGCCCACATTTAGTTCTAGTCCTGGGTTAGAGATGGCTGAGGGCCAGGGAGAGGTCTGATATACCTGTGGTACCTGACTGGCAGCTCCATTTTGGACCTTCCTGACCAAAGGTGCACATGGGACCTCGCTCTGGGGGAGGGGGACCTTTGTAAATTTCACCACGCACAGGGGCTGAATCTGTCATCCTCCCGGTCCTGTGTCCCAGCTGCAGACCCAGCATGGGGGGCCTCGTAACACATAATAGGTGCTCAATGAATATCTCAAAGCCAAAGGAAATGCCTCCTGGTATCCAACAGCTAAGTCATACAATGATGCTGACTTGCATCTCCATAGGACCTCATGCTCCGCAGCGCTCTGTCACATAGATTGCGTCATCTGAGCTTGATAGCCCCAAACACTAGGTAGCATTGTCTCTTTTACACTGCTGAGGACACTGCAGTTCAGAAGCCCAGTGGTTTGATTTAAATAATTGCCTGGACTTTGTAGCTCTCCAAGACACATCATCTGATGCCAGATCAGGAATTTTGCCCCATAACATAGGAAGCAGCCGGTGGGACAACCCTGTCCCCATACGGTGCATTCTAAAACAAAGGCACAGCCGCCTGAGAAGACCCTCAGAGACCTTTGTGATGTTGCAGCTTGAAGAGTGAGACAGCAACATGGACAGAAACACGCTGTCTTGTCACCTGGCTCTGGAGCTGAGGGAGCGGTTTTCCCTTCCTTGTTATCATCAGTAGCTCTCCTTGCACTAAGATCAGAAGCCCCTTTCTCTAGATGCCCAGAAGCCCTAGGGTGAGCGTCTGTAGAAGGGACCCAGATGGGGAAAGTGGTTTCTGTTCAGGCAGCCAGCTCAGGGACCAGGCCATACAATGACCTTCTCTGTGGCTGGTACTTGGGAATGACCTAGAAGGACAGAAGCAGGGAGTGGCTGGGTTCCCTGCAGTTCAGCAGGGAATGGCAGAAATCTTTAGAACAGTCTGCTCTTTCTTTCATGGTGGGTGAGGGGAGACCGAACCACAGGCAGCGGGAGTAGTGGGCACGGGCAAAGGTGCTTTTTAACGACCACCCATAATGATGAAATCACTCATCGGTGTTCAAAGAGAGACCACAATTGACCAGGAGTTTACAGAACTTGTAAAATTTCCCTCTGGGGAAGCCGGGAGGGCTCAGCAAATTAAGCGCTCGCTTTGCAGCATGGCATGAACTTCATGGCATGTTTAGCCCCTTAAAATATCTCAGAGAAGGACTCCAGAAGCCTGAAAGCCCTTTATGAATCTCCTATGTACATAGACAGTCAATACGCATCAGTCCTATTTGCTCAGCCTTCAATCAGACCACCTTTGCTCACAAGTCTAGTGTGAGGAAAGGGAAGTGAGAGGTCAACTGGGAATGGGGGCAGTGACTGTTTCGGCTATGAAGAGATTTAAATGCAAGATACAGGAGGGGCTTTAGAGCAGTGAGAGTGCCTAGGACAGGGCGGTATCATTTCTCTGTACGACTCACTATGGGCCATCAGCAGACAGTTCCCTCAGGTCTAAGTTGGACTTGGACTACACACGTCCATCTAAGGCTGGGAGACTCACTGCCTACCCTTGGGGTGGTGAGGGTTCAAGGGTAGACATCACCACTTCTGGTAGAGCTTGGTATGTCTTTTCTAGCAATATAGTCATCATGGTACTAAGCAAGCCCACCCCATTATTAGTCATGCTTAACTCTCCACCTCTAACCTGTACAAGTCTTCATAACAACTTTCCAATACCTCAAAGACACAACTCAGAGGCATGTTTCGCTTTGTACCCTGTGACCCCAGCCTACCTTTTCAGCTCCATGGGCACCCTGTTGTCTCCCTTCCCCTGTGACCCCTGTCATAGTGGCCTTTGTCACAAGCCCGAAATGCACCATATTAATTCCAATCTCCCAACGTGCCAAGGATTGATATGCCACCGTGACCATGTCACATTAGTCTTTCACTGACAAACCCTGTACATTTTAGCAAATTCTACTCATTCAGTCTTAGCGTCCCCTCTTTTCAGAAGAATTTCCAGCTCTGCCAGAATCCATTTTGCCCTTCTTTGTGCGCCAACAACACAAATTATATTGTGTATTATAAAAAAATATAAATAAAAAACCTTTAGATTGTTACCTGATGGATGTGAGTAGCCTGAAAGCAAGCACTCAGACTCACTTCTGTATCTTTCCAAGGTGACAATACAAACTCTTGCCTCTAAGAATCACTCGGAAGGGTGACATAAGGTAACAGATATGAACAGAGTGAATGCTCCCTACATGTAGGTTTTTGTTATTAATGGAATGCTGGGAGCATGACGGCAAAGGCTGCACCTGCTCTCAGAGTCAGATGACAATATGACTGTCCCAACCAGGAACAAAAAACAGGTCACATGTGTCAAAATGGCAGCAGTATCCACAACCCTGTGGATGGGACAGCCAGCCTTGTCTCTGCCTCACAGATTCAAACAAACCGTCCTGGTATCTGCCTCCACTTCCCAGTTCATAAACATCAAGAACATGAGCCTGGCTCAGTGAGACGAGTCTCATTCACTGAAAACCACTTCTGCGTTTACTCGATTTGTTGTGAATCAGATTACTCACATATAAACAGGCTATAAAAGGAGATTTCTAGAGATTTCCCTATTAAACGTACCCACATCCACAAACGATTTGTAAAGCACTGCCTTGGACACAGTCTCATTTATAACCTTAGTGACAGCTCACAGAAGCATTATCTCATTGACAGTGCCTGCATGTTAGATAATTTACACGTGCCACCACTCAGTGAAGACACTGAGCCTTAGAGAACCAAGGTCATTTGTGTGTACAGGTAGAACAGAAGAGTGGCCACAAGCCTAGTCTATCCAACGCCAAGTGCACACTCTTTCCACGGTTCCACGTGCCCTCCCCTCCCCTTGTTCTATAGTATTTCAAGGACTAGGGGTGGGAAGCCCCAGAAGAATGACCCCAGCTCAGTAAATGAGGAGCCATCTAAGGCTCTGAGCTGCGTGCAGAAGGAACAAGTACTTCCCTGGCAGCACTCGGAGTCTAAGGATGAGATTCAAGGAGAGAGATGACAGAATCTGATGACCTGTAAGATGTGACCACCCTGACCACCTGTGACACTGCTGATGAGACACACCTGATTCTAGCAGGTTGAGGCTTCGATTTTCCTCAAATTGAGAGTTCAGAGACTGAGCTTAAGAAAAGCTTAATTGAGGTTTTGAAGGAGCCCATGCGCCTTCTTATGAGGTGAGGACACGTGTCAGGTGGGATGTTCTAGCTTCCGATTCAATGCAGTTATGGAAGGAGACTTTGAGCTCAGTTCTGACACATGGTTGTGTTACAACCTTTCAGTTAAAAAACTCCCAAACTTCGTGGTTAAAGGAATGAAGGGTGTATGCCAAGGACTATCACTTCTTAGTAACAGTTCCTATTTGCCTCTGAAGCTCTGCTGCCCTCAGAAAAATCCCATAACCTCTCTGTGCCTAGTGAACCGGTGACCACTCCACAGGGCTCTCGTCAGGTTCAAGTATGGTGACATATGTGAACACATTTTGTTAAATGTGAAGTGATTAATGCCTACAAGGTCCATGACAGAACTCAAGCTTACTCCTGATCATCACTGTAGACCATGCTAGCTCATCCAGAGATAGCAAGCATTTGCTTCTATTATGTTACCTCATCTTCTGGAAACAACTTTTGAGGTAGAGCTCCCACTTTGCAAATAAGGAAATAGAGGCTTAGAACTTCCAGAAAGAATTAGGAAGCAATTATGGAGCCAAGATCCTGACTCCTAAGAACTGTTCTTTCCATTCACTACATCACCTTAAACTTGAGGAGGGTCCATTTGGATTTCAATGCCCAGAACCGGAGCCATTGCCAGGGCAGTCATGTGGGATCATGGCATCAACAGTCCAATGGACGATACCAGCACAGGGCCACCAGGAGCCTCCAAAGGCCCTGCCTTCCACCCTTGTTTGTTCTCCCAGCTTCACTGAAGCACTGTCCCCACCCCTAACCCCAGGTCATCCACGTTTCATTTTAACCATTCATTCTCAACAGATTTGTGTTTAGCCTTCTGCCCCTTTCTGGTCAAACCCTAGGGATCAAAACAAACCACAGCCTCTCCCTGAGCTTAAGGAAGTATGAGCTGAAGCCAGCGCCTTGTGAAGCCACTGCCCAGAAAGTCAGCCTCACAGTCTATGAGGCAAGCTTGTCCAACCCACAACCCCTGGGCCATATGCGGTCCAGGAGGGCTTTGAATGCAGCGCAACACGAACTCCTAAACCTTCTTAAAACATTATCAGATCTTTTTTGGAACCATTTTTTTTTTTTTTAGCTCATCAGTGTTAGTGTATTTTAGATGTGGCCCAAGACAATTCTCCTTCTTCCAATGTGGTCCAGGGAAGCCAAAAGGTTGAACACCCCTCATAAGGCATCAACAACACCAACAGTAGCTGAGAGCCTCACCTGGATTCTCTCCTTTAAGCCTCACCGGGGCACTGTGAGGTAGATACTATTTTCACTTCCATTTTGCAGATGAAGAGGCTAAGGTTCAGGCGGATTAAATAATTTATTTATGGTCACACAGCTAAACAGTGGCACAGCCAGAGTGGAAGTGGCTTACAATGGACTACTAGAACTTCACTTGAAAAGATAAGAGAGACCCATGCTATACACAGTCTCATTTATAACACATAGCAGAATATTTGGCATACTTTTCTCCGTTTTCAAATGTCCCACATACCTGCAATGCTTTTTTCCATTTCAAGTTATTCTCATTCCATTCCAACATACATAGCTATCTTAATTATCTACATGAAAAAGACTGACTTCCAATCCAATAAAATAACAATAGGACACAGTCATCCAAACTAAAATGTGAACCCAATGCATTCAAAACACATACATTACTTAACTCCTTTTTAAAAAGATTTTTGAAAGGAATCAAGGTTCTGGAAGAGAAGGGGAGAAAATACCCAGTGAATGACTTTATACTATTTAAATAAGCTTTCTCTGTATCACATCAGTACGAAGCACTCATACCACTATAAAACCACTATGGCTGACAAACTCTGCAGTGCCAAAATGAAGGAAAAAGTGAAAGGCATTCTTGTGTCATTTCACAATCTTGGGGAGGCTCCAACATATGGTCCTTTTTTTTTTTGCTAGCGTGTGTTTATTGTTCACCTTTTTAGGCAGCACATCTTACTCAAAAATGCTTTTTCATGAAAAGTTCCTCAGAAGCTTGTGGTTCGTTTTGTTGAAACTTCTAACTCCCTGGGCCATGTCACCAAATTTTGTGAGTCCATCCCCTGGCCTGTAGCTCTGTTAACATTGTTAAGGAAACAAAAAGTCTGCACAGACTGCCACTTCTTGGTAAGCATGTCTATGTGCTTGTGAAGCCATAAGGAGTCTGTGTGACACAAAAGGCCTGTGACTATTCTCCTCCCCTGCCACCTGCCTTCCCATCAAAAAGAAAAGGAGTCACTGAGGAGCAAATCATCAGTCTTGTTATTACATTCCAAAATGTTCTTAGGTTTTCTTAATGTAGATTCGTATTTACAATAGATGACACTTAAAAAAAAAAAAAGACAACCTTTCTCTCGCATTTTGGTTTCTTCTAAAGACCACTTAGAAATCCCGGGATTGTACAAGGGCTGTCTGGAAAGTATGCAGCCATGTACTATGAAAATCCAGGCATTTATGTCTGGATTGTTTTTCTGGACAGCCCTCGTCCACACTGACAAAACAGGGGTTTCAGATCCTGTCTAAATGTGGGTTCATTTTCACTCAAAGTCTTCCAATTCAACCTCTATTTAATCACAAATCCAGTCCTACAGCTTTCCTGTCCTATCCCTGGAAAGAATCCAGAAGTTTAAGGTTCTCTCACCCGGCAGGAGTTGTTCACCTGAGTCCTTTTCCTAACCAGCCTCTTCTCCCTAAACGCTGGCTATTTCATGACAGACAAGTTACTCCAGGCTCTTCTGCTTTAAGGCTAGAAAGGATGGAAAAACATTCCTTGGATTCCATGCCCATGTGCCCAAATGTCCTAGAGGACACAATGTCGGTAAGATGTTGGTAGAGAAGAAGAAAAAAAAGGCCTGAATTTCCACAGAGAAATAACCTGCATCTGAGCGCTTTGTACAAGCCACCTTATCAGTCTCGCATCTTGATGGATCGGTGGCCTCCCTTGAGTAGGAAGGCGTGCCTTGGAGCAAAGTTTCCCTATGCTCTTTTTTTCTTTTTTTTCCTTCCACTGGCAACACTAACCAGAGAGCTTCACTTCACACCTTTGCTTTTATAATTTTCCACCTTCGGCTAAAAATACTGCTTTTTGGGTGACATTCAACCAAAGCATCATCCCCCAAAGCAAAGGGAACAGTAGCAGGATGAAGGCTGTGGCAAGTAGGCTCCTGTTTTTATTTCCAGCCTCATTGGAAGACAGCCCCGAGCTCTTGGGACAGAGAGTGAGGGGCTGTTTCCAATGCAATGGTGGAATTTTCACACCAACATCGACACCCCACCTCCAAAAAAAAGGACAGCTATGTTGAGGGTCCGCAAGGTTTCCCCCCGCCTGGAAAGGGCAGACAGAGCTACCGCCAACTTTCACCACCTCCTTTTGCTGACCTTGGGCATGTTGTCACCATTTACTCATCAGATAAAGTGATGCTACATCTCAAATATGGGACATGACACATGTGCGTCGCTGGCAACTTCTGATCTGTTCGAGTTGAACATAATTCTCCCCAGCCTCAGCCTACAGTTTCTCCACGGCACGAGTACACGGGCACACACACGCATGCACCCTCTAAATCGCATTAGCTCATTTACTAGCTCTGTTTATTGACACATGAAGCCCAGTACACTGTCTGGAAGTCTGCCTCAAGCCCCTTCCCTTTGAGGAACATGACAGAGAGCAGGGCTTGTCCAGAGGTTTAGGGTTGGGTTGGGTTTGTCATCTTGGCACTGCGGCCTCATGGAGACACAGAGCTGTAACTCAGAGAGATTTCACACACACACACACACACACACACACACACACACACACACACACACACACACGGCTTCACCACCTGAAAGCTGACCTGGGGGGCAAACATCTCTTAAGCTCTTTAGGCCTCAGTTTCCTCCTTTGTCAGGCGTCAATGGCACCTACCTTGCAGGGTGGCTGGAAAAGTCAGAGGGAGTGAGAATATGGGAGGATGTAGGGAGCGTTTTGGCTCACTGGGGCCCCACTTGGCTACTCTCAACATACCAATTCCCCATACCAATTTTAATCAAGATGGACCTTGAAACAGGACCTTGGATGATCCACTTAACTCTCAAAACTGCACTTTCCCACCTACGAAATGGGGGTGACACACCATGTACCTCGAGCAGTGAGGACAAAACAGGACCATGCGAGTGAGGCCACGCAGTGGCGTGCCTGGCTCATGGGATGCAACCCCAGCACGTGAGCCTCCGTGACTCCTTCCCAGATCCCCAGCTGCCAGCAGAAGGGCTGTTTCTGGCAAACCTTCGTTCACCTTCCCCACTCCCTACTGGCTCAGGGGTCTCCCCCCCAAAAACTGAGCTCCCTTCCCAGCAGCCCGCCCCACCCCCACTCTGCTCACTCTGCTCTGCCTCTCCAGATGAAGCGAAAATCTGGTAAATATTACACTTACAAGGTAACAGGTCTGGAATGCTTGGCACCCGGACTCATACACACTCTGCAGCCCAGGGCCAAACTACATTTGGCTGCTTTGTGCAATTCAAATAAAGATATTAAAAATCCTCCAACTCTATAAACATTTGTACTGTGTGCTAATCAAAGGGGCTCTTTTTTTTTTTTTAATTTTTTTGAAAGCTATCTAAAGAGAACTTGGCGTGCTGATGGCTCCTTTCAGTTGAGACTCCAAGGAGCATTGCGTATGTGCACACACCGGTTTCCAACAGAGAAATGATTTCCCTGTGTTCGGCCAGGTGGTCTCCACTTTCCGAGTGCGCTGCTTTCCCCCCAGACAAACAGACCTGGGCAATTGTATTGTGGAGCTTGTGTCCCTAACCATTACACCACACAGCTGCGTTTTGTCCTAATCACGTAACTGGTGGCCGATGTCAGTTTCCAATTAATGGCAGTGAGTCAGGATGACCATGGCCGCGGTGGTGGGTGGTTGCCCCAGCTGTATACATCATAGCTTAGGCACGCTATTATACTTCCGCCTCTCTCTGTGCCTTGGTTTCCCCATATGTGAAACAGAGACAGTAATAATATCTATGTATCAATTATTGCCAGGATCACTGAATCCACATCACTAATGTGCTGAGACGATTACCTGGAATAGAGGCAGCATGGCTTTAAGTACAAGAAATTAATGTTATTATTGTTGTCCTTATTGCGATTATTAAGCAAATACCAAGTGTGGATAAAAGAAACTAGACACGGGTCCTTAGCAAATGGTAACTTGTTCCTTACGTAAGTAGAAGTTAAATGCCATTGGACTTACTCAGGCCACCTTGCTCTGTTAACTAAAAGCACGTAAAGAAAAATGGTCAAATTAAGTTCTGTCACAGCCTGGAACTTAAAAGTTGGCCTTTACTGAGTCGCACATCAGGACTGAATGTCTCGGGTCACAAGAACAGGAAAAGGACACCATGTTTCGCTGGCTTCAGCTTATTGTCTAGATATCTGACCTCTGTACTGTCAGATAAAACCTCCTCCCTTTAAAGGCAACTTTGAGGGGGGGAAAAAAAAGATGAAAGTCGACTTGTGCATTAGGGAGGAACAAAGAAAGGGTTAGCATTTCCCTAAGAATAAAGAAAATATAGCATATTCTCTCGGTCTACTTCTGCAAGTCAGCGTCACAGTGAGGCCAGATTTCCCATGTGCGTGACAGAAGGTCATGAATCAAGGATGCTGCGATGTCAACATGGATCAGCCTTGGCCTTCGCTGGCCTGGGAAGGTGCTGCTCAGGTGCGTCCCAGCCACAGCCCCATGTAGGCAAAAACCACCTTTGTGCCTTTCCACACTTGCTTTACATCCTCCTTTCTTCTCCTTACCCTTTGTCCCCACTCCCTATACCTTCATAGCTCATGCTGTCCCCTCTAGTCCCTTCTGAGTCAGAAAAAAACATACACAATGAATTAAAATTAAGGCTGTGATGGCTCCTGGGTGGCCTCACCTCAGGATGAATTTCACGGAGGCTACTGGAGCCAGAGTGATAGCGGTGAAAGAGAAAGAAAGGGTTTTGACTCAGTAAGGACTTCAGGGACCGAGACTGCATCCTTAGGTGGCATCTACGCTCCAAACCATGAGGTTGGGCAGAGTTTCTCCCTACCCACAGCCACCCAAGCTACAGAACAGGACTGGGCTCCCCCGGGGTCAGGAGTAGGGCACGCAGTACAGCACAGGGGGACAGGCCACCAGCCCAAGTGCGGGAACGCTGCCCTTTGTACTTGAAGAAGCATACTTCTCCCTCCATATAAAGTGTATTAGCAGAGGGAGCACTGAATTGAATGAATCACACACGGAAATGGGGGTGGGGGTGTTGGGGAGGGGTATCCTTGTGGCTGACCACATTTTATTGGGTTTTTTTATTGATTGCAGTTGTATTGAAAGAGACATGACTCAGACATACCATATCCAAAGCCACATACAGCACTGGGCTTTAATGGGATTTCAATGTATGAGAATCTGATGAACTGTGCACCATGAAATGTGAAAAGCTTGGCTGTTAACAGAGACGTCGTTCATTGCGGTCCTTTAACAGCTGAAGAAGAGGTTGATTTTCCTATTTCTCTTTCTCCTGCAAGGCTGTGGTTCCTCCCTATTCTGGTCCACACCCCAATCCAGGTACGTTAGGGGCTGCTTTGCTTAAAAGCTGCTTTTATTAACCAGCCCCCTTGCCTTGGAGTTCCCACTGCCGTTTGCTTATAAGTATCATTCTGCAATCGTTTTTATTAGTCTGCTTTGTGGAGGGTAGTTTGTTTACAAACTGTTCTCCACAAACAGGCTACCAGCTTTTTTAGAGCAGGGCTTGTATAATAATAACAACAATAAAGAGAGTAAGAATAGCGAAAGCTATCTTACTAGCTTTGAGGGGCATCCTATCAGTCGTATGCCTACTAAGAAGATCCCATTTTGGTGAAAGATAAGAAACTGAGGTTTACAAAGGAACATGCCCAATCCGATGTTATGTAACTGGAAATAGCAGGGCCTCCGCATGCACCTGTGTGTGTGGTCCTAGTGACTTCCTCTGGGTGGTCTTTGCTGCCTCTTCCAGCAGGGGATCCATCCCTATTTATGTCATTTTTTATCCACCTGTGTGCTCCAGGCACAAAGCCCTTGAGGCAATATATGCTCAATGAATACTTATTAAATTAAACTGAATAAAACAAAACTTTTCCACATTATCATTGTTTTCAGAAACAATCCAGGCAGGGCATTGAGTGCAATAACAAGGCAGAGTGATGCACCACTTCATTTGTAGAAATAATTACTAACACACAGAGTCTTTTGAGGCAATTTCTGAGTGTCAAACCCCTCGGATAAGAAAGTCACACTGCCTTATTCTACCAAGTTTTAAACAATATCTCTGATATTATTTTCCTTTTACAGATATTGGTTCCACTTTTGATTTTTTCCCCCTAGACTTAAAAAAAAAAAAATTCCTTGCTTTTCTCTGTATATGCCAACCTGACATTAATAATGTGGGGTGAAATTTCTGGCTCCCTTTCGGGTCTCAGAATAATAAAGCTAAACGTGAAAGGCTCTGCTGATCTCCTTGAAGGGAATGGATGAATGACACTTTATTCACTACCTAGCATATACACAAGGCATTTTTCCGCGTTAGATCATTTCTTCTATTTTTTTTGAAAGTACCGTTAGTAAGTAGATTTTTAAAAATTAATTTTTATTTTAGAGAGGAGAAAAATGGAGGTTCAGAGAGAACCACTCACTTACCCCATGGGGCCCAGTCAGGATTTTACCCGCGTCTGCTTTATGCACAGCCCGTATTTTCTTTCTACTCTATCACAGACTAATTGTCACACTCAGAGTCATCTTTGGCTCATGCATGAGTCACTTACTTGGTTTATCGCGGTAGGTTGGGATAAAAAAAAAAAAACAACGCAAATGTTGACATCTTCACAAAGTTTAAAGGAAGGGACCACCGTCTGCTATAACAAAGCAAAAGAAACAGAGAGACCCATTCTGTGAACTCGTCTGTCTAGACGGATGACTAAACAGGGGTCCCTGCAGGGTTAGACTTGAATTTCCTCTGTTCAGCCTGTTGGATATTTAGCAATAAAAAAAAGAAATTGCTTAAAGGCTGTAGTATTAATCCAACTCCTCCTACACTACCCAGAGAGCAGTTTAAAAGTCATTTTGGTGTAGCCTGCATGTGTTCAAGTTTCAAGCAGAAGTCAGACCGAAACAAGGGGAGTCCTAAAAATACTCATGTTGTCTGGCTAAGGACCCAAGAACACAGGCCCAACTGTCCCTCTATAACTCCAGTGACAGCAGCTTGAACTCACAGAGGGAGCAGGGTCTAATCCAGATGTCCCCGCAAGACGATCCATGACAAGCAGGGGTCGGAGTGGGGTTTCTCAGCTTTCACATGGGTTGGTACGATGCTTGTCTCCTGCCCCTCACGTGCCCAGGGGACTCTGAACATTCTCTAACTTATCAATTGAAAAATGCTACTGAGAGTGAACAAAAACTCAGCATCCTTTCTTCAGGCTGAGAGAAAGAAATAGAGGTGGTGATGGCAAGTTGTTTTTTTGTTCTTTGTCTATGAATACCGCTCCGTGTAGAAAAAGTTCCCCCAGGTAGGCAATTGGGAGCTGGTTCATAGGTCATGTGGCCCCACTGAGAAACCAGATTCGTACAAATGGATTAAGACTGCCCTCATTTCTGGTAATGCTGGGATAGCTCAGCAGGTTGAGCCCTTGCCTTGCAGCTGCAAGGTCCCAGGATCGAATCGTGGCCCAGCCCATGCAAACCCACACGCTGAACTGTGGTGCAACTGGTAACCACTAGGATGCGTGGTGAAGGTTCTTGCCTCCCATGCAGGAGGCCTCCAATTTGGTTCCTGCCCTGCATGGCCCCACATTCACCTGTGTGGAATGAGCCTGTGTCACAACTAATAATGTACAACTATGGAGACTGCCCTGGGCCCTCACTTCTTTTCTCTATTTCCCTCTTACTCACTCTCATGCTCACCTTCCCTCAGACAATACAAACAAATCTTGAGAAAAAAAGAAAAAGAAAGAAAGAAAGAAAGAAAGAAAGAAAGAAAGAAAGACCACTCTCATTTCCCAAAGAAGTCCTTAGCAATACATAAAGCACTATTTCTAATATGGCCCCTATTTGCAAAATTCATTCACTCCCTCATTTAACAAATATTTACTGGGTGTTTCCATCTGCTACATTTCTTCATATGTGGGGAAGGCGGAATTTCTTAGGGTTTCATTAGGATTTCATATTGCACACTCAGGTGATTACCCAGTCTGGTCCAGCAAAAAAACAAAAACAAAAAACATACTTCCTATAAGTTCATATAACGGGAAGCCGGGATGGCTCAGTGGGTTAAGCGCTCACTTTGAAGCGCCAGGGACCGGGGATCGAATCCCAGCCCCGGCCTGTGCGGAACCATATGCTGAACTGGGAGCTCCCCCAGTTCAGTTCTCTCTCTGTCTCTGTGTCTCTCTCTCTCTCTCTCTCTCTCTCTCTCTCTCTCTCTCTGTCAAAAATAAATAAATAAATAAAAATATATTAAAACAAAATTCATATAAGAAGAAACCATTTTCATGTCTCAAGGGGGGGAACCCAGAGAACATAGATGAGTTAGGCATAAAAGCCACTGCCTAATTCCAACACCAGCATCCAAGCCCTTGGGTTTTGCTGCCTGCCTTGAACTTTCATAGGTTTGCAGGAGGAAAATACCGGATGTAAAGAAGAAAACAAAGGCATTCAACCATATTCCCCCCCCCCCTTTTTCAGAAAAGAAGGGTTTCCTAATATTAGAGACACCTATTATTTTCACTCAGTGGATTCTCCTTTCCTCCAAAACCTTATTTATAGAGAAGTTTACCATCTGAATGAGGTGATCAGTAGGATGAGCTTTGGAGTCAGATAGACCAAGTTCAAGTCCTGGCTTTGCCACTTATTAGCCGTGTGACTGGCAAAATTATATAATGTCTGTAGGCCTCAGTTTTCTCATCTGTAAAACTTAGACCAGTAATAGGGATAATATGGAGATTAGCATAGTGCCTAATAGAAATACTTAATAACCTGTGGTCATCACTATCATTATTATTCCTCTTATTATTTCTAGAGACAGAATCCATCCTCTTCCTCATTCAACGTCCCCACCCAAATATAGGCCTTTTCTTCACACAGAAATTCACTTATATTATCAAGAACATCAGTTTCAGCAAAAGTTGAACTCCCACCACACAGATTCTCGACTCTGGCTGCACATTAGAATCACCCAGGAAGCTTTTTAAAACTAAAAATGCCAGCTCCTCACCCAGACCAACTGGATCAGAACATCTGCAGGTGGAGCCCAGCCTGAGTGCATGTTAAAGGATGATTCTCTGCATAGTGAGGGTGAGAACCTCTGGGCTGGAGCTTCCAAACAAAGACCACCACTCTGATGATCAACGCTTCCAATCACAGACAAGTGCTTTTGATATCTGACACCAAAGTTCAAGTCTGCCGGGTACCAAGGTACCTAGTAGGTCAGCTATTCTTGGTGCTTCATCTGTGCACGTTTTGAAAGTCTAGTCTCTCTCTCTACTAGGACCACACCAATAAACAATCCTTGAAGTTGCTGTGGCCCCCGGCCCTCAGGGAGCCGCCCTCTTGCTCTCCTGCATGTGGACAATGGACAAAGTAAGTAGCAGCCTCAAGAAAACAAGCAACCCAGCCCAGGAAAATAAGCAACCTCATGGTGGATGCAAAGACATACAAGTCCAGCTCCCCTCCAGAGCAAAGACACAATCCAACCGAAGATTAGAAAAATATGGTCTGACCATTTTGATTTCAGAAGGATCCAAAACCAATTTAGACTCCAGTCGGTGGACAAAGTTCACATTCAGCCAAACAGTTCCAACAGTTGCATCATACGCACAACAGGGCAATTCAGAAAGACAGATGTCCAGCCATGTGCAAAACAATGCTTTCATTTGTTTCTGCTCTTTCCCACCGCTGACCCCAAGAGCAGGATGGGAAGGCTCGGCATCTGCTGCTACTAAGAATAGGCTGTGGACATGACTCTGAACTTGTACTCACCATGATACCTCGCACGCTCAAGGGTCATCAGCAGAATGTGTGGCTATCACTGTGTTGAGAGTCCCAGAGGCAATGCACCATGCCAGGCAGGGTGACTCTCCTGTTTGCTCACTGGACATAGCAGGAAGGAGAATGACGAGTCTAAGCACTCTCCTGGTAGGTCAATGTCAGGAGATCCAGGTTCAGGTTAGACAGGATTCTAGGATTCTAGGGTTCCAAGGAAGCACACACGTGGCATACAATGTTTACATCATTTTACTGGCGTGGAACTCACACTGGGATAAGAAACAGGACAGCCATGCTTCCTCTAGAAAATGGAAGCACTGCACACTCACACTGTCATGGAGACTGAGCCTGGATCATTGCTGTGGAGAACACCTACCAGCCACCGCTGGGCATGTCAGGACTGTGGAGAGACCCTAAGGCTGAAGGGCAGTCCCTGCATGTTCTGCAGGTAAGTCTATGTTCCAGAGCTTCCCTGACATACAAAAACTTCACACAACACATCAAGACTTGCTCCTCAAACTTAGTTCTATTAGACCAGTGTACCTTTAACTTGTCTCAGTTGGAGGAGCAAGTCACATATAAAAAGGGAGGAGAAAGACATTTATGTCTGTCTTATAAAGTCAACCTAGTAAGTATTCATAAATATGCATTATAGAGCTCCTCTGAATCCCATACATAAAGCAACAGTGTGGATTGAATCGTGTCATGCCCACAATACAGAAGTCCCTGCTTATCTGCAGAAAATATGTTCCAAGACCTCCAGTGGATGCCTAAAACCATGGGTAGTACCAAATTCTATACTATATATATATATATATATATATATATATACACACACACACACACACACACACACACACACACCTAAGGTAAACTTTAATTCATAAATTAGGCACAATGAAAGATCAACAACAATAACTAATAGCAGAATAAAATGATTATAATATACTATAGTAAGTTATGTGAATGTGGTCTTTCTCTGTCTCAGAATGTCTTAGTGTCCTGTCTTCATCTTTTCATTTAAAGGAAGTACTTTACCAAACGTTTCTTTGGTGTATCTGAATTACCAGCATCACTACTCTTGCACTTTGAGGCTATTGTGAAGTAAAATAAGGATGACTTGAACACAGGCACTAAGATTTCATGACAGTGGATCTGATAACCCAGACAGCTACTGAGTGACAAATGGGTGGGGACCATCCCATGGAGACGCTGGGCAGAGGGATGATTCACATCATGGGCACCACGGGGCAGAACATTGAGACATCATTTTACTCAGAATGGTGTGCCATTTAAAACATATAAATTTTTGGGAAACACCGGGATAGCTTAGCAGTTGAGCACTTGCCTTACAATCGTTAGGTCCAGGGTTCAATTCCCAGCCCTGGCCCATGCAAACCCCATGTGCTGAACTGAGGTACAATTGGTAACTGTAAGATGGCTCAGTGGCGAAGGTTCTCGCCTCCCATACAGGAGGCCCCTGGTTCGTTTCCCACTCTGCATGGCCCGACATCTATCTGTGTGGAATGAAACTATGTCACACCTAATGATGTACAACTATGGAGACTGCTCTGGGCCTTCCCCACTTCTCTCTTCTCTCTCTCTCTCTTACCCTCTTTCAAACAATAAAAACTTATAAATTGTTTATTTCTGGAACTTTTCATTTAACATATTTGGATGGCAGTTTAGCATGAATAACAAACTATGGATAAAGGCGGACTATTGTATAGACCGGACATGTCCAACCTGTGGCCAAGGATGGCTTTGAATGAAGCTCAACACAAATACTTAAAACACTGAGATATTTTTGCCGCCTAGTTTTTAGCTCATCAGCTATCATTAGTGTTAGTGTATTTTATGTGTGGCCCAAGACAATTCTTCTTCCAGTGTGGCCCAGGGAAGCCAAAAGGTTGTACACCACTGGTATAGAAGGTTTTTAACATGGGTAAAATCTTTATTTTTCCCAACCTAACTGTGGCAGACCTTATCATTTATTCAAAATGTTGTGTGCCCCTCTTTCCTGGGCCCAGAAACACAAGGTCCCTTTCTTATGTCCCCTTCCTGTGCTAGTGACATCAGGGTTGGCCAGGGTTTGTGGGTGGGGTGACTGCCACATCTCATAGGGCAGACATGAAGTCAGCAGGGAAGAGATTGTTCCCTCAGCCTGGGTCCCAGAATGAAGAAGTCATGGACCAATGCCATGGCCAACCCCAAATCCATAGAAGTGAGAGATCAATCTTTGTTACATGCATCAAGGTGAAACGAGTTCTACATAGTGACCTTGAGCTTGTAAAAATAATGCTATATTCTACAGTGTCCCATTCTCCCCCCAGAACATCACAGGACAATGGATTTTATATGTGACAGGTAAATTACGTCTTCTGAATGTGTACACTGAAAAACGAATACTCAGTATAATGGTGCCCCCTTCTCCAGCCTCAGTGTTTCAAAGCGGTTCTCCTGTAGGAACACGTCAGTTTTCTCAAAGACCACACCAAGCGCTTCTGCTCCTTCATGGTTATCAAGAGGGCAGTCATGCAAGCTCACAGAGAATGAAAACAACACAAAAGGGCAGCTTGTTCCTCCCAGGAAACAGCAGCTTCCTATTGCTGCTTGAGGTCTGCCAAACTATAATGGGAAAGGGCATCTTTCAAGTAGCAAATATCACCTCCCCTCAGACGTCCTTAACCTCTCTAGACCCAGATAAGCAACTCCTCCTCCAACCTCTCAGTCCCTTCTTTACAATCACACGTGGCGTTTCGCTTTTATTCTGTCGGTGTGGTCTGCCTGATGCCTCAATGAAATGTGGGCTCCTGAACCCAGGGGCTGTGAGACAGGCCGTGACCTGGTACTGTAGATTCAATAGATATTTCTTATACAGATGGATGAAGGACGAAAAGCAATACCCCCGGGTAAAGTCTGGATATTCAAAACTTCAAAAATTCAAAGGCAAACTCTGGCCCAACAGACACGCTTTCTGACTGATAAGAGATAGAGCTGTACGAACTCCTTAGGCAAAGGCACAAGGCAGAGCTGGACAGATTCAAGAACCTTCCAGCTCTCTACTCCACACAGGGAAAGGTCATTTGTCATTCTCCCAGGCCAATGTGCAGTCACCTGTGAGTTTAGTGTCATGTGTCCCTGGCCATCAAGTTGAAGATGGCTGGGACTAGGTGTCACAGCAAGTACAAACTCCAACAGCTGTCATTTCACACTTGTCAGCACAAGATGGGAGACCCAAGAGGTTATTTTTATGCATACAAGGGGGCAAAGATAGCTTCTTTTCAGAAAGAAAGGAGGTGAGGTGCCAATTATTCAGGAGTTTTAATGAAAGACAATTAAAAAAAGAAACAAGCCATACTCTACAAACATAAGCCACGATCACCTGCCTATCCAATTATTTGCTAAAGCAAGTACTCAGGACAAGGGAGGCCTGTTTGAAATTTCTGGTGTAGCAGCATTTCACTTGGAAACAGGCTGCCAAGTGCCACTCAAGAGCATTACAAAGACCTCCTCACTACGCTTTTTGCTCCTACCTTGGTCGCCCTGGTCTTATTCTAAACACAGCCACGGGCACCCCTGGCCTAAAACTACCCTTCTCTCCACTAGTCAGAGAACCTCAGACTCAGCAATGGCTTCCAAGGCCTGACATGACCTGCCCACCACGATCTTTCTCATCTCACCTCCCAGGACACTTCTGATAATCCTTGAACATGTCAGGAAGAGCACCGGCTGTCCCTTCTGCCAGAAATGCTCTTCCCCAGATAGTGCCAGGCCATTCTCTGACCTCCGTCAAGTCTCTGCTTAAATGCCACCCTCTTAATGAGCCCTCCGATGCCAGCTTATTGAAAACTGCAATTCATCTCCCATTCCCCAACAGGCTCCACTTTTCTCCCCCGTAGTGTTGATTGAGTCCTACCACTCCTCATCTCTTTCGTTCATTGTCTCTCTTCTTCCTCCAGAAGCTCCCCAAGGGCAAAGTTTTCGGCTGTTTTATTCCCTGGTGATTATCACTGGTGCCCAGATCGGTGCCTGACACATAGCAGACACCCCATAAACACTTCTGATTGAACAAATCTATCACAAGAATGTCTTCCTCTACGTTTGTCTTCCCACGATCATTGCACGCATTTGACATCGATCTTAGAAATCTGTATTTGTAGTTAATGTCAAGATCTTTTCATTCAAGGCTTGTTGGGAAGCAGAATTAATTACACCAGTCACTCTTCTCATACTTCAATAGTCAAGTGGGCTTACTCCTACAGTAGGAGACATGGATAATTCTCTAACAGTTTGATGACCAAAAACACCACAGTAGTGGCAGAATATCCATACTGTATGGATGATTCCAAAATGCCATCAGACATGCAGGAGGCATACGGTTGCACACACACACACACAAACACCGAATAAGTTATCATCAACTTTTCTCTTGAATAGCTTGGTCAGATTTTCACCTACTATAAACCTCTGGTTGAGAAAAATACTATTTGGAAAGAGAAAGCTGTGCTTACTCGATGTGGACCTTGGCTGAGATAGTGGAGTTTACATTCCATTGTTGGCTAGATCCTTACCCTGTGGAATGTCCCAGAATGAGATTCGGAACATGAAGAGGTCTGCAAGGCTCCAACCAAATACTACCTCGGGAAATTCAACCTTCTCCATGGACTTATACATTATAAAATGTACGTCACTTAGACATTATGCACTCATTTGGAAAGCCTCCCTCTCACTCCACCATCGCCCAGTGGAAAGCTCCGGAGAGGAGTTCAGCCCTGACAATAACTTCCAAACTAGGCATGCATCTCCCTTTCCATGGGAGTCCTTCACTACCCTGCACAGGCATCGTCCCTTCTGTGGTGAGCAGTGAGCAGGGGCTCTGGGTGACGTATGCAATTGACAACAAGTCTATGGTCTTGGGGGAAATGGACAGTGCAGGGCGACACCTTGGCTGCACTGTGAATTCGGGGTCCCACATTCACAGGACCAGCTAATGGAACAGAGGCCCCGCTGGATCTGTTATGCCACGCGGGAGGACACACTGGCATCATCAGAGTGTCCAGTGCCTGGGGCAGCAGCAAACTCTAGTGACCCAGGCTGGGCCCACAGTGACACTTAGCTGTGTAGATTCCAGGGCTCGCCCCACCCCAGGGAGCCCACCTGTGAAGGTCTGAGATAGGCCAGGAAACCTGCATCTGATGACACCCCAGGGGACACACAGGCAGGCCACACTTGGAGAAGCACTATCTTTAAATCTTAAGATACTTAGCAGCCTCTACTCAGTCAATGCTAGGGGAGAACAGATAAAAGAAAACATCCTGAATTCTCCTTTGTGACTTTTAACCCCTTCCTTCGTGGAATGACCATCTCTGTTTTGATCTCTTGTATTCTTATATTTGATTTAAAAAACCTTCAGGCAGGCTAACCTCATCATGAGAAGGGATGATGAATTTACAAAGAGAAAAATGACTTCCTGGCACCGGGTCTGTGGGGGGCAAGGACTCTTACATCCTCCAGGGGGTTTATGTCAAGCGGATGAAGCTTCTAGGTGCGGCCAGTCCAACACCAGTCCAACCGTTGTCAGAACATGTCATTATCAACTACACCCAGGTTCAAGAGCGAGGGAGAAAAGCAAGGGGGACCGCAGCGCAGGCCCCGCGCTCCCGCGAGCCGCTACCAGCATCTCCTTGGAATGGAGAGGCGGTTCACGCAAGGTGACAGGGATGGGACTTGGCAAAGGCCTGCCTGCACTTAACAAGGGTTCAGGATCGCACTCAGCATGGAGAAACTCACCCTGACCCTGGCCGCCGGCCGCCTGGCATCTGCTCACTTACATTTTTACTCAATTACTATTTCTAAGAACAGAGACAAAAAAAAAAAAAAAGAAAGAAAATGCAGAGCCCCACTGCTCAGCCCTTGTGAGTGGAAGGTCTGAGAGGGGTTCCACAGGGTTTCCCCACAGGCCTGGGAGCTGGGTGCCATAGAAGAGCCTCCCTCCCCTCCCCCAAAGGGAAATCAACGTGCAAAGCAGTTTTCCCTCATTCCCCTTCCACGCCCTTGGGCACACTCCTGAGACTCCCTGGGAACAGAGTGGGTTCCCAGTGATTTTACACCAAAGAAAGAGGGAAGCTTTGCAGCCATGGAATGACCCAAAGTAACCCCAAGTGAGAAGCCTTGAGAAACCACACAAAGACCCAGGGCTCAACCTCTCTGTTTACCAAGGGAGGAAAAGATGAAAAGGAAATTAATCCAAGGTAGTAGGTGAGAAAATTATAAACTCCAGGGAATGGGATTCCAGCGGGAGAGCAAAGGGCAGGCTACACGAAGTTTGGGGTCTGGGCTGTATGGTGGCCAGCCCCAAACTCAGATGGTGGCTGCCAGCAGCTAGCTCGAAGAGCAGGGAGCTATTTGCCTCTCCAAGCCAGTTTCCTGAAAAATGGGCAGTCCCATCCTGGCCCTTCCCCACCAACCAGCGTGGGGAGGATTAAAGTGATTGTCTTAACTACCGGGGACACAGGGGCAGTTCACCAAAGAGTTTCCTTCTCTCATGCCCATCCTTTTTCTTTTCCAAAAAGCTGGTGGGGAACAACATCAGTTAACTCCTTGATTAAGACAGTGAAGTGAAACACACATTTAGAGGTTGAATATAAACTCAAGAGAACTTTAAAAGCTGGGATGAAACTTCCCATTCTTTTTATTCAGCTTGGAGCCACTCTGAGGCTGTGGATACTAAAATATAGGTATATTCTCAACAGAATCAGTTCTTTCAGAGGAAACCCTGGCTTGGGCCACTGTACATTTTATTGCTTGATTCCCAGCAAGCAAGAATAGGCAGGATAAATTGCAGAGTAGGGTATGCCAGTAAATCAGACATTCCATTTTAAGAGTAACAGAAAACAATGGTACTGTCCCATTTCAAGTGGTACATATGGTCAGCCTAATCTCACTGGACCAAATTCAAGGTGTCAGGAGGCTGACCATATGTGCCATTTGAAACTAGACACGGTACAGCCTAATCAGACATCTCTTACGGTAATAAAAATATTTCTTTTGTCCCTATCTGGAACCTTGGCCCATGTTTAAAATCAACTTAATCCAAACCTTCTCAGGGCCTTGAAAATGCAGAGTGCACCAAGGCAGCATGGCAGGGCGGGGGCACGGGTCAGGGTCAACTCAGGTCACCAAGTTCTCAAGTGTCAGGGTCACCTGAGTCCTATTCCTTACTGTGGTCTCACTGCCCAGCACCCAGTAGGCACTCAGTAGAAGCCAGCTGAACTGATTAACAATCCAAATCAGAAAAGAGTGAGACCCCCTGTTTCGATGTCCCCCAGCCTGACACATGGTCCGGGCTTTGAAGGTCAGGGCCAAGGGCTCAAGCAAGTGGCCAGAGCTCCCAGGTCCTGTCACCTTTGGAGTCTTGACCCACCAGAGTCCATTTTTCTAACGCAACTCAGAAATGATAAGATGAAGGTCACACATAATGACATCAGCATAACTCTCCCACGGGCCTCCCACTAGAACTTCAAAGGGAAAAAAAAAAAATCTCCTTCTCGTTAATGGAGCAACAATGTGCCAGGCATAAGAACATAGACCCAAATAAGATTAAAAAAAAAAAAAGATAAAAACATTGGAGGAAAAAAGGACCCTTGACATTCTGGCCATATTCTTCAACCCCCCAGAGAGTCTCACATCATTCCATCACCCCCAGGGACACATTTCTCATACACCCCACAATCCATCCTTTCGTAGACAGCAATTAAGTCATCATAAGACTCCCAAGCTACTCATGAGTGTTTCTCATAGAAACACAGATTAAAAACGTGGGGCACCTGGGTGACCGCTCAGCGACAAGGCTGCATTGCAGAATCCCATGTTGCCTCAGGCTAGTTCCCCACAGGAGACAAACACTAACGATAGACGTGACAGCACCATGTATGTCAAACGAGGTATAAAGCAGATGAGTGTACTCACCAAGGTACCCACAGAGCACCTGGGACTGTCTGAAGCACAAGCCCCTCACTGAGCCAGAGGGTGTGGTAACAACGGGGCAGACAGCTAGGAGTTTTAAAAAGCAGTCATTAGCTATTTGCCTGATGAGACGCCTTGCACAGAGCTATACAAAGATTCAAAGTCGAGGAGGGACCCACTGAATGTCCTTCTCATTCCCCCAGAAATATCCGGGACCAGGCGACATGGCCCTAACTAAAAATTTATGGGGGAATCTGGATTCTGGTCCCAGATTGCCTGGCACCCCTTACCTAACCAGTACTCAGGCTACTGAACTCCATTTTCCCTCTAACACGCCTTAGTGTTAAAATAACAGTGGATAATTCATATACCGAAATGTTAAAATAAATACTTTGACTTCTATTATAAATGAATAGGAAAGGTTTTGACCTTCTTTGATGAAAGAGAGCCTACCTATTAGGAATCAAACCCTGTTTTTCATTTCGTTGGCCTCGGTTTCAGTTTTATTTTGTTGTTTTTTTTTAAACCATACGTCATCATTTCTCACCCGCACATAAATATGCCTTCTCGAATGAGTCAAAAATACAAGTGGATATTGGTTTGGGGCTGATTAGCTGCAGTCAAAACATCGAGGGTTCCTTGGGATGGGTTTAACTTATCTTCTGTGACAGTTATTGCATCTTGACAATTTGAACTTCACTTTCTTTAAGGAAATGACAGCAAAGTTCTTGCATGTTGCCCATAATATTCTTATTTTTTTAAAAATACACCAAAAATTGAGGAGGAAACATTGCGATCCTATCTGTGGGAGAGTCAATGAGAAATACAGGATTTTTGCATGAGAAGATGTAGGTTGAAATCTCAGGTCTGTCATTATTTCTGGTGAACCTTTGTACATGACCCCTGATTTGCCCAGGCCTCTGTTTCTATGAGATGAAGCAGACATATTGCTACCCATGAGGGTCATCAGAAGACTGGAATGAGATGATATATTTAAAAGAGACTGACAAATAAAAGGTAATCCAGTGATGTAATAATCTTTTATCTATTTGACAGATGGGTCTCTTACTGCCTTCTTGGCCTGACATGAAGACACTTCCCACTAGTGCCTTACACAGATTTAAAATCCATGCACCTTTCACTCGCCTCGGTCATTATCTTCTAGTCCGAGCACTGTCACTATTCAGACCTAACCTGAAATTTTCTTTTGGAAAAAAAAAAAGACAACGGCCTTATGGATTCCTCTCTCCTTTTCCCCGGATTTGTGCCTTTAGTCTCTCCATTTTAAAATAGATAAGGAAGACATTTTCCATACCCTGGGAC
>PVKE010005667.1:5590-27262 GCA_004027555.1 Craseonycteris thonglongyai
ATATATATATATATATATATATATATATATATATATATATGTGTGTGTGTGTATATATATATATATACATATATATATATATACATATATATATATATATATATATATATATATATATATGTCACATGAGGAAAAACAATTCTGGTTCTCTCAATTTTTCTCCCCAAGACCTTCTTTTAAGGCTTGACACCTTTGTTAACTTTTCTCTTCAAGTAGCTCTGCAGGAGTAACCCTATTATCCCCCTAGACCAAGGGTAGCGAACCTTTTGGCGACTGAGTGCCAAAGTTTATGAAATAAGAGTGTACTTGCTCGACTCGCGTGCCAACCCATCGAGTGAGATAGAGGTATCGATTATTTTTATGTCTATAAGAGCATAAACAATAATTTTTTAAATGGTATTCACAGCTCTGCGTGCCAAAATAATTGCTCCATGTGCCACTTTGGGCACGTGTGCCATAGGTTCGCCACCCCCGCCCTAGACTCTTCTTTGGGACTCAAAATCTGTTCCAACGTCCAAGAGAGGAATACTCATGTCTTGCTGAAATGTCTATTTAAATTAAGTACAAAGGAAAGTGAGCATCTGCAGTATGCAAATATATGTTTTAATCAGCTTGGCTCCTGTGATAAATACCATAGATTGGGTGGCTTAACTAAGAAACATTTATTGTTCACAGTTCTGGAAGCTGGGAAGTCCACAACCAAGATGCCAGAAGATTCAGTATCTGGCAAGAGGCTGCTTCATGGCTTGTAGACAACTACCCTCACACGGCAGCAAAAGAGCTCATCTCTCTTATGTCTCTTCTTATAAGGATACTACTTCCATTCATAGGGGCTTCACCATCTGACCTATTGCCTTCCAAAGCCCCACTTCCAAATACCATCACACAGAAGATTCGTACTTCAACATCTGAATTTGAGGTGGGGATAGGGACACAAACATTCAGTCTATACTTCAGTAAGAAGAGAAGTGGTGGTGAGAAAAAAAATATTATGTTGAATTCACCTGTAGGAATTTTACTTCCTGAGAAAAGCAGATACAATCATCTTACATTCAGCAAACACCGAATGATAAACCAGATATTGTGTTAAGAAATCACTAGTTTGACCAAGATGAATAAAATATTTTCTCACATCAAGCAATGAGACGGACAAAACATTATGCTAAGTGCTGTGATGGGGGTAAGTACAGAGCCAATGTTGTGTGTGTGGGTCAGGTGGGGGGTGGAGAGAGGCCAGCTCTGATAGTGGGAGTCTGATAAGCCTTCCAGAAGAGTTGGCATTCAAACTGGGTCCTAAATTTCACCATCAAAGAATGGCTTTCCTGCTGCACTAGCACAATATGCTAAGGCTGGGGAAGCCAGGATGGCTCAGCGGGTTAAGTCTCACTTTGCAACCCCAGGAACAGAGGATTGAATCCTGGCCTGGCCCACGTGGACCTCTGCACTGAACTGTAGTGTGCTTCCCATGCGAGAGGCCCCCAGCCCAGTTCCTGCCCTGCGCAGCCCTGCACACCTGTGTGGACCAACATCATATAGAAAACTGATGATGTGCAACTATGGAGACTGCTCTGGGCCCTCCCCCTTCTCTTTGTCTCTATCTGTCTCTGTCTCAATATGCTAAGGCAAAAATGAATGGCAAAGCCTGGGTATTGGAGAATGGTGACAAGTCTAGGGGCTAGAAAGTATATGAGTGGACTAGCAAAGTGTTATGCTAGAAAGGTAAAGTGTGGCCAAACTGTGAAAACTCATAAATGCCTTTCTGAAGAAATTAGCCTTTATGAAGCAACCAGGTCGTCTAATGGGTCTACAAGTTCTGAAGAGTTGCCCTAATGGGAGCACAGGACGGGTCAAAAAACCAAACCTCTAGCCCCTTCCACCCTATTGCCCCCACTTTATTTCTTTTACATGCTTCTTTTATATTTTTAATTTAAAAGTACGACCCAGCTGGTATTTTTAAATTTTTAAATTGCTCATATAAGCAGATGAAAGTCATAAAAGGTCTTTAATTGGGGAAGTTAAATGACTGTATTTACATTTCAGAAAGTTAATTCTGGCTGCGGGGTGGGAGGAAAGTTTAGGGAAAGGAGACATAAAAGGCAGGAAAGTCTTTAGTTAGACTGTGAAAACAGCTCAGATGAAGAATGAGAAAGGATTCAAATTGAGATAGCCATAGTAAGAGTAAGAAGAAGGATGTATCCTAGAGACATTATTTAAAGTTTGAAGGAACAGCCATTTTCAACTCCTGCTACACATAGCTGGTTTTGACAAAGCAAATTTGGGCACAGCAGGCAGGAAACCCTGTATACACTTTAGCCTTCAATTGGTGGATTTGTGTAATATCAGTTGTTTTATTTTAACTACTACAGGGAGGTGAGATAAGGACCTCTGGTAGCATTCCAAAACTTCTAGGCTGTTGAGGGTAATAAGGTTTGTTGACGGATGTGACTGTGAAAAACTGCATTGAACTTAGAGGCCAATGGATGAAGACAGAAAAGGTCACAAATACTTGGAGTGTTCATTTGACTTATCCATTTCAGAAGACTAATGTGATATTTTGTTGTCTCTTTTTTTCTCCCTCTTTCATTGTCTACGGAAAATTTTTTTTTCCAACTCTAAAATAGGAAATTAAAAAAAAAATAGATTTAGTAGTGAATAAAGCAAGCCACAGATACTGTTCACTTTGCTGTTTTTGTTATGCTATACTGTCCGGCATATTATGTGATCTGATGCTTTACTAAGACTTATCCTTAGAGTGGACCTGACATATAAGCAGGCACAATAGAATGTTTATTCTATTGTGATTTAAGACATAATGATAGATTATCCACCTTTCTGTCAAGTATCCAATCATAGCTATTTAGTAAGCACATACTTTGTAAAGGGTCTTAAGATACACAGGCACATTGAAATGTAGCATGAATGTTGTCTTAGTCTAGTAGAGCTTTCAGTCAGCCGGTGAGACAAATATTAAACAACTAATTACACACAACTATTGTGATAACTGCTTTGAAGATAAAAAAAAAGCAAAACAAAAAAACACTGCATGAGAGTTTAGAACAGAGTTGCTCACCTAGTCCCTGCTTCCATGAAGAAGTGATTTTTGGCTTACAAGTTAAAGGACTAGCTGCTGCTTTTTGCAAGTAAATGAGGAAGAGACATGCAAGTAAAGTGGGAGTATGAGCACTGAAGATCTGGAAATGCTTTTAACTGTGGCTGGAGGGCAGAAATCAACAGGGAAAATGGCTAGATGAATTAGAAAAGTGCACTCATACAGATGAATCTGTAGGCCACATTCAAGTTCGATTTTAGCCTAAATGCCGAAAGGAACACCTTGTATAGAATTTAAACAGAGCGTAAACTATCAAACATATTTTTAAAGACTTTCTGAATTTCGTGGTGAAAAATATGTTGGAACAGGATAGAAATGGATAGACTCTGACACCAACAACTTGAGTTCCAGGGGTACTCCTTATCAGAGCAGACTGCATGGACACCAAGCCACAGAGCCTAAAACATATTTTGCTGCTAAATTTGATGCCCTGTGTTCTGCATGTCCCACAAGCCACAGCCTCCCCGACTGCAGCTATGTTAACCTGGACCATGTGCCTGCTACTGGTTGTTGGGGGTTCTCTTTCCCTCTCCTTTGCTACACAGGAACCTCTTCCTGAAAACCTTACTCTACTCTCTGCCTAGTTTCACCCATCCCTAAATTTTGCAGATCACCACACATTAGACTGGTCTCGGATAGCCAAATAATTCTTTTCTACCAGCTGTTTCCACTTCAGCGGTTGATTCCCTCACTGATTTCAGCTCTGTCCTAGGTTAGGGTCCTCACTTCGTCTCTTTACTCCCCTCTCAAAAATGCCTCCATGATGAGGCTGTGAGAATTAGAAAAATAAACTATAGTAAGTAACTTATAGTGGTGAGTTATCTGTCTAAGATCTTCCCTTTAGCAAAAGAAAGCTTTCTTAATTGATAGCAAGGTAAGATTTGTTTTTATTGAAAGGATTTATTTTATTGTTTGAGAGAAGATGAGAGAGAGAGACAGAAAGGGAGGCAGCAGCGGTGAGGAGGGAAGCGCGTTCAGAGCAGTCCCCATAGTTGTGCGTCATTAGTTGTAACATGGTTTCATTCCATGCAGGTGGATGTGGGGCCACACAGTTAGGGAACCCAACTGGGGTCCTCCCACATGGGAGGTGAGAACCGTCACTGCTGAGCCATCGCGGCAGTTACCACAGTTGCACCACAGTTCAGCATATGGATTTATGTGGACCTGAGCTGGGAATGGATCCCTGGACCTTTTGGTTGCAAGACAATTGTTCAACCTGCTGAACTATCCTGGCACACCCAAGATTTGTTTTTTCTAACAATACCACTAAAAGTTCCAGTGTTGTTGAGGCATTGATGCACATAGTTATCAAAAGAATCAGGATTATGTTTTACGGCAACAAATATCATAAGCTTTGCTAGCTCAAATTCTATCTCAAAAATGTTTGTGTAAGTTTGTTTGCTTGTAACTGGCCTGTATGTATAACTCCCATGTTTCTCTGAATTTCCTGTAGTAAAAATGATGCTCTTCACTGAAGTGAGATACTGGGATGTGAAAAAGAAATGTTATCAGATAAGGAGCTACTAGCATTTAATCTGCAGCAGGTGTGCTATTAAATGTAATAAGCATTTCTGGGTATGCAGGGGTTTGTTTTTTTTTCTTTCTTTCTCCTTCCTTCCTTCCTTCCTTCCTTCCTTCCATGAAGAGGCCTAGGCCTCCTAAGCACATGAGTAAAATTGAAATCAATATACAATATATAACCCTAGCAGGAATAATCCTCTACCCTTATACTTTCTCTATCTGGAAAGAAAAAACATACAGCAACAAGTTTTTCATAAGTTTTCTAGAGTACATTTTTTTGTTTGTCTTGCTTTTGGTTTTATTTTTGTTTTTTCATTTCAAGTCCAGAGAAGGTAAGACCTGCCATAGAAATTAAGTAGCATCTCATTTCCTAAGGCTGAAATCTGAAAAATATTGATAAGTTTCAAGATAACATTTTTTTTTTAACTGAACTTGTGGTTCTTTTTTAAATAACCTGTTTTCTAAAAATAGAATTAGCAGTGTGACCAGAGCAAATGCAGTCTGGGTGAAATATGTTTCCGCCAAGTTGTGAGATGGATGTGAATTAAAGTAGCTGAAATGTAAGTCTGTGTTATTGTAATCTGAAGTGTTAGAGTGTGTTCCTCAACTAAGAAAGGCAAAGTATTTTCAAAGCAAGTATCATGTGACAGTCAGCAGATTGGGTCATATTATTATAGCTCTCCAGAGGAGGTAATTGGTCATGCAGAGACTGGTATATTTTACTAAAATACTGACCCTTTTTTTTTTTTTTAATGTAGCTGAGAATTTTCAATGTTTTAATGTACTAGTTTTACATTTTTTTACTAACCTGATTGCTGTCAAAGTTTCCAAAGTATATTGTTGTTTTTTTCAAATGGAAGGCATAGGAAAAAAACATACAAGAATGAATGATGAAGCTTCAGGTGTTTAAACCTAATAGTTTTTTATGCTATTTTGGAGTTTCCAATCATACTATTAATTTGTCTACTTTAGCACTTTGTACCCTGTCCTCAAATTTGGGATTTCTTTTTGTCCTTTCTCTCATGGACTCTTAGATAACATATATCATAATCTGTAGATTATTGTAATTTTTTTGCAATGATGAAAACATCAAAGAGCTTCAGACGCTTAAGCTGCCAGTTGGAAATTGCAACTCCCAGCTCCACCTACATAGAAATAAATAAGCCCCCAAAGGAAAGGTAAAATGGGAGCTTCAAAGAGATCCAATGGCAAAGCCTCTGTGGGAATTATGAAAGAATAATGTTATTTCTGCCCACTAGGTAGGTGAGCACAGTGGAAGGGAGATCAAAATCTGAGGCTAGACAAAAACACCAACCAGAGGTCCTGACTTCTCATCAAAATTAGTCAGGAGGGAACTGATCATTCTTTTCAAATAATTTTCAAGAGAGCTTTCCACCTAACCATATGCCCTCCATTCAGTTCATCTTTTGTTTTCTACTCCTTTCATTTCCATTGGGGTTTTGTTTGTTTGTTTGTTTTGTTTACATAGGTGCTTAGCTTTTGCTTCTCTTTACTTCTCAAACTGAAACCCAGTGAATTTTTTAAATTCTGTGTTCAGTAGGTTAAGTCCAGGCATCTTATAGCTTCTAGCTATACTTTCAATACTAATACCACGAGTAGGATTCTAGCTATGTTCACACTTTTTTTTAACTTAGTCCTCCTTCCAGTTCCATTGCCCTCTCTTATTCTGACTGGCTCAAACTTCTGACATGTCTTCCACTAGAGCTGTCAGTGTTTGCCAAGGAAAAAGAAGACCCATCTCTGAAGGCAAGAGCAATCAAAAGTTCTTCATTGGCCCAATTACTGTGAATTCAGAATCCAAACTTATACAAAATAAATGAAAGCTGAATGGTTATCTCACAAACATTGGTAGATGAGAATGGACAATGTGTGTGTGGATATAATTATTATGCTTAACAGAAGAACACCTGACTTTCATTGGACAGAATCACTTTTTAATCTAACCAAAAGAATATCAATCTTTTGTGGAACCTGAAGTTTTTCAACTCAAATGGGAACTTTTAAAGAGAGCACAAGATTTACAAATATAAGATTAAAAACAAAAGTGAATATATGCTTGGAAAGAAAAAATAAATTACAACAAAATACAATTTAAAAATAAATGAATACATTAAGTATCACGCAATACAGAAAAATAACATTTTATTAATTAACTGAAAAACTTCTTTAATAAACTTTTTCTATTTTTTTGGCTTCTCTGAACAATATACAAAGTTGATTATAATACAAGAGTCACCTATATACACTTTTCAGTTGTAGCTATATTATATTGGGCTGTGTAAATATAAGGGTTGTCTGGAAAGTATCTGGCCATGTAATAAGAAAAATAGAGGCATTTATGGCTGAATTTTTTCCAGACAGCCCTTGTATATAAGCAAACCACTGTCTTACTACATACATCAAATAAGTTTGATGATGGGAAAGCCGGGATGGCTCAGTGGGTTGGGCGCTCACTTTGCAGCCCTGGGGACCGAGGATCGAATCCCGGCCCCAGCCGTGCTGACCCATATGCTGAACTGGGTAATGCCCCCAGTTCAGTTCTCACCGGAGAGAGACCCCGGCCCAGTTCCTGCCCCGTGCAGCCCCAAACTCACCTGTGGAATGAAACTATGTGGAAAAACCAATGATGTGCAACTATGGAGACTGTTCTGGGCCCTCCCCCTTCTCTCTGTCTCTGACTCTGTATCTCTCTCTCTCTGTCAAAAACAATAAATAAATCTTTAAAATAAATAAATAAATAAAATAGGTTTGATGAATATGTGTAGGTATTTTTTCATCAGAGCACATATTTTTCAGCCTGTGTAATCTGCATTATTAGCAATTTTGGATACTATTTCATCTGGAATTGCTCAACTTCCTGAAGACAAGAGAAGTCAGTTACCCTAAGAAGTGAACTGACATATTAGAATGCTATATGCAGTGTGTCAAGAGACTTATTCACTGTTTATAATATTTCTAAAGTTTATGACCTATAAACACAGGGATTATTGAATAAAGTTTATCTTTTGTGATTCTCACCCAAAAAAGAAAAAACTGTGGTACATTTATATACATGGCATTGCATATTAACTATTCTTGACAGAAGAAAACAACCATTTTGATTAGGTGATAATAAAAAGTAGATGCTCAGCTTACAATTCTACACTTCTGGTGATTAGAAGTATATTTCACAGATTACTTTCTAGCTTCTAATTTTTTTAACTCTTTCCTTTTCCACTGTCTATATACTTCAGGACCTGGTACTATAGAACACATTTCAGGAAAGCCAGGATGGCTCAGTGGGTTAAGCGCTCACTTTGCAGCCCTGGGGACCAAGGATCAAACCCCAGCCCCGGCCCATACAGACCCATGTGCTGAACTAGGAAGTTCCTCCAATTCAGTTCTCACCAGGGTGAGACCCCGGCCCAGTTCCTGCCCTGTGCGGCCCAGCACCCACCCGTGGAATGAAACTATGTGGAAAAACCAATGATGTGCAACTGTGGAGACTGTTCTGGGCCCTCCCACTTCTCTCTGTCTCTCTCTGTCAAAAACAATAAAAATAAATCTTTAGAACACATTTCATACCACAATATGATTTCTGACCTTACCTCTCTGTGTCACAGTACAAGGTGGGCAGCCGAAGTTTCCTAGTCATTTACAACAACTCTAAAATGCCTGACACCAGAGGAAGTGTGAGGGAGAGAAAGTCTGAGTGAAGACAGGAGTTTTAACCAAGCATATGAGGTGTTATCAAAAAATATGGTGATGGTGAATGCTGCTGCTGAGTGCTACCTGATAGAAAGGCAGGAATCTTCGATACCGGAAGCAGCTCATCGAACCTTAGTAACAGTGTGTGACAAGTTTCAACTTGTTCAGTGCAGTCAGTTGGTTGTGAGCTATGGTTGAGAGAAGGTGTGTTTTAAAGTGTGCTGTAAATCATGGATCACAAACAACACATTAACATAAATTTCTGTCAAATGAAAACACTATGGTGTGTCCCCATCCTCCTTACTCACTGGATCTGGCACCATGAAATTTCTGGCTCTTCCCCAAAGTCAAATGGACCATGAAAAGTAAACATTTTAAATTAATTCAGGACATCGAGGCAGCCATGATAGTGCAACTAAAGACACTCACAAAAGAGGATTTCCAGAACTGCTTCAGAAAGTGGCAAGAACGATGGGATAAGTGTGTTCAAAGAGAGGGGCATTAATGACAATGTGTCTTTTACGGTCATAAATTTTTTTTATTTAAACATTCACTGTATTTGCTTATCACACCTTGTATAAAAATTCACAAATTTTACAAAGTCATATGACCCTGTGAACGCATTGTCATGGCCATCCATACCCATCACCTTGGAAGGAGCCAGGCAATTATCAGCATCACAATAAAGCTGCTTCAGCATCTAATCTCATCGATCTTTCAAAACAGAATGGTTAGGCTCCCAACTTGAATATAACACATAAGCAGCCTAGAAGTCACCGCTCCCTCCTGACTAGCAAAAAGCTAAACTAAAAAAGTCAATTCTTCCTGGATCTGTCAGAAAAATGAGATTGTAAGGTAAACCGCTGTTTCAAGAATTGGAGAAACAACAGACAAATACAAAGGATTACAATTGACCAGAGCAGAAACCACAACCACAAGCCTCCATAGGAACCAGAAGAAAACCAAAACTATGATTGACAAATTTCCGGAGTCTCAGGGTGGACAAATCTGAGATTTAAAAATTCCAGGGATCTCACTAATGGGGGCAGAGGAGCATGCTTTTGTTTTTCCTCCAGGAACTCTACCAGTTCTTCACAGTGAATAGCAGAGAAAACTACCCGCATGCTTCCACCAGGGAGAAGAAAAAAATGAACGATGTGATGCACCATGTGAAATACACCAGAGTATTCTGGGGTTTTATTGTTGTTGTTTTGTTTTGTTTTGCTTTGCTTTGCTTTGCTTTGCTTTGCTTTGCTTTGCTTTGCTTTGCTTTGCTTTGTTTGCTTTGCTTTGCTTTGCTTTGCTTTGTTTTGTTTTGTTTTGTTTTGTTTTTCCTTAGCAAGGTCTTTCCTCAAGAAAAACTATTTTACCAAAGCTTACCTTATTGGATTTTATCAGAGCCTACCTAAGCTGAGTGAAGAGAAGTACTATACAACTCCAGTTGCCTCTAGAACATCCTTTCTCAACTAAGGGGTATTTGAGAAAGGGGGAAACTGAGAAGCAGGAGTGAGGTTCACAGTCCATGGGCACAAAAAGACTGAGACCTAATCATAGGACTATAGAGGGCTTGCACTTTCACACACCTTACCACTACATTATTAAAGGCCTTCTTACCACAATTCCTTTTACTAAGTACATCATAGCCACCTGGCAGCAAAAACTTTCAAGGCATACTAAAAAAAGCAAAAAATACAATTTGAAGAGATCAGACCGTGTCAGCACCAGTCAGATATGGTAAATATTTATTTTGTTACCGTTTTCTATTTGTCACCTTTGTTCTTTGTTTCTATTTTTGTGTTCCACACTTTTTCTTCCTATTGTGGTTTTAATTGAGCATTTGATATGATTTCACTTTTCTCTTTCCTCTTATCATAATAATTACACTTTATTTTATTTACTATTTTTAGTGGTAGCTCTGGAATTTGCAATATACATTTACAAATAATCCATAATCACTCGCACTACTTTCTTTTTTAAGATTTATTTTATTGCTATTGACAGAGACAGGAAGAGACAGAGGGAAGGGGAGGGCCCAGAGCAGTCTCCATAGTTGTATGTCTTCAGTTTTTAGTTTTTGTTCCACACAGGTGGACAGGGGCCATACAAGGCAGGAACCGGGCTGAATGCTTCCCACACAGGAGGCATGCCCCCTCAAGCCATGGGCCAAACTATGGTGGCAAGAACCAAGCTGGGACCCCCACATGGGGAGTATGCCCCAGTTCAGCATATGGGTCTGCGCAGGCCAGGGCCGGGATTCAATCCTCGGTCCCTGGGGCTGCAAAGCGAGTGCTTAACCCACTGAGCCATCCTGGCTTTCCTTTCACCACTTTTAATTAACCCTATTCTACTTCATGATAGTGCAAGTACTTATAATAACAAAATTGTCCTATTTACCCCCTCTCATTCCTTGTATTCTTGCTGTCATTCATATATATATATATATATATATATATATATATATATATATATATGAGTGAGAGAGTATGATTTGAATAAACTGTTATTTGTTAGATAAATTAAGAATAAGGATAATGTAAGATTTTTTTTTACTTTTGATTATTCATTCTCAAATGCCCTTTTTTCTTTATGTATATCTGCATATATGATGTATATCATTTTCCTTGTATCTGAAGAACTTCTAATCTTTTCTTTTTTTTTTTTTATATATTTATTGTATTGTCTGGGAAAAGGTGAGAGAGAGGAAAGAAAGAGAAAAGTGGGGGAAGCCCAGAGCAGTCATCATAGTTGTACATAATTAGTTGTGACATAGTTTCATTCCACAAAGGTAAATATGAGACCACGTGGGGCAGGAACCAAACTGGGGGCCTCCCTCATAGGAGGTGAGAACCTTCATCACCGTCCTGGCAGTTACCAGTTGCACTGCAGTTCAGTCTATGGATTTGCACAGGCTGGGCCCAGGGCTGGAATTCAATCCCTGTACCTTGTGGTTGCAAGGCAGTGAGTGAGTGCTCAACCTGCTGAGCAATCTTGGCATCCCCGTTTCTAATATTTATTTCAGGCAGATCTACTGGAAAGAAATTCTCTTAATTTTTGTTTATTTCCCATTTACTTTTGAAGGATCATTTTCCAGGATATAGACTTCTAGGTTGATTTTTTTTTTCTTTCAATGCTTTAAATGATTTACTCCACTCATCTTTGGCTTATATAGTTTCTAAGAAGTTAAATTCAATACTTATTTTTCCTCTGACTTTTCTCAACATTTTTTCTTTATCTTTAATTTTCTGAAATTTGAATATGACACTCTTAGGTATAGTTTTTTGTTCTTTTTAAAAATATTTATTCTACTTAGTGTTCTCTTAACTTCCTGGATCTGTGGTTTGGTGTCTGACATTGAATTTAATTTAGAAAATTTCTCAGGCATTATTGCTTAAAATTGCCTCTGTTCCTTTCTCTCTTGCTTTTCCTTCTAGTATTTCCATTAGCATATATTACACTTTTGTAGTTGGCTCACAGTTCTTGAATATTTGTTCCATTTTTTAATGTCTTTTTCTCTGTGTTTTTCAGTTTTTGAAGTTTTATTGTCATATCTTCAAGCTCAGAGATTCTTTCTTTAACCATATCAAACCTACTAAATCATTATTGGTTATAATGTATTTTATCTCTAGCGTTTTTTAGAATTTTCATCTCTTTGATTACATTATCTATTTGTTTTTATATGTTTATATTATCTACTATTCTGTTAAAGCCTTTAGTATATTAATCATTGTTAAAATTTTGGTTCTCATTATTTCAATATCCCTGCCATATCTGACTCTAATTCTGATTCCTGTGGCTTGGAAAGAAAAAAACAATTTTTTAAAGATTTATTTTTATTCTTCTTGACAGAGGCAGAGAGACATAAACAGACAGAGACAAAGAGAAATGGGAGGGCCCAGAGCAGTCCCCATAGTTGTACATCATCAGTTTTCAATATGGTTTTGTTCCACACAGGTGAGCAGGTAGTCACACAGGGCGGGAACTGAGCTGGGGGCCTCCCTCATGGGAGGCACACCCACCTCAAGCCATGAGTCGAATGAGGAAGTGAGAACTGAATTGGGGGCTTCCACATGGGAAGTGTACCCTAGTTCAGCATATGGGTCCGCATGGGCCGGGGCAGGGATTTGATCCTTGGTCCCCGGGGCTGCAAAACAGGTCCTTACCCGCTGAGCCATCCCAGCTTCCCTGAAACAGCAATTTTAAAAAATAAAGAAAAGGAAGGAAGAAAAGAAGAATGGCTCTTCCCACCAGCACTGTTTTTATAACCCTGATTCTTTGGTTATTTAGATAGCACAAGGTATTTTATAACTGCTTTTATAGAGCTCTTCTACGTAATCATCATGATTGAGAGGCTTAATTTGAGCACCTACCATTTATAGCAAGGACTGCATACTAGTTACCACAATGTATAATTGAATTAATAGATCAGGAATTTGTCCAAAATAGCTACCACTGTTGTTTATTCTTCAGTTTTTGATTGTGTACTACTGGTCATTCCTGGTACTTAACTTCTGCAATATAAATTTCTCATTGTAACACAATTTTTCACCCCATGCTGCTGAGATAACTTAGTTGCTTACAGAAAGAAAGCTGCCTCAGGAGTGGCTGAGATTCTTTGCTGCTTAAAAAATAATTATAATATGATCAACGTGAAGGATTTGAGGTGACTTGAAAATAACCAAAGAATCAAACAGAAGAACAAATCCTGAGAAAGTGTATTTGACAAACTTATAGGAACAACAACAACAAAAAGCAACTCTAAGAGGGAAGACTATTTGATCTTAAACAACTGGAAGTGGAGAAAGAGGAATAGAAATGAGAAATATTAAAGATGCTGTGATAGCTCAGTGGCTGAGTATTTGTCTTGTAATCACAAGGTCAAGGGTTCAGTTCCTGGTTCCAGCCCATGCAAACCCACATGCTGAACTGTGACACAGCTGGAAACCACTGGGATGGCTCAGTGGTGAGGGTGCTCACCTCCCATGTGGGAGGCCCTCAGTTTGATTCCCTCGCTGCACAGCCCCACATCCACCCGTGTGGAATGAAACTATGTTATTAACAATGGGCAACTATGGAGACTGGTCTGCAGTGCCCCCCCCACCACTACCTCTCTCTCACCTTCTTTCAAAAACAATAAAATAAATCTTTAAAAAAAATAAAAGAAATGGGAAGTACTAAATGGCAAAAGGACTCACATTTGGGTAGTTATTTTCTTAATTTGAAATGGAAAAGCTTGATATTAAATAGATACTGCTAACAGGAATGATTCAACTGGTAGATTTTTTTTATATCAAGCCTTGCTATAGATGGGGATGTTGCTCCAGCTCATGTTTAGTCTCCACCACTGTGACTAACCTCACCTAATTGCCATATACATCTCTGCTATACTTTATGACCTAAATACCTAAAAATGAAAGATTGTCTCAATTGTTATTGCTTCCTGAAGTGAGTCATAATACTGCCTATTCCAAGACTACAAAATGGAGTGTCAGGACCCAACAAATGTTTGCCACAGGTGTTTTTAATTTCTTAAAAATTACCATTTTACACAAAATACTAGAAGCGATTCTGTACTCATACAGTATCCCCCAAGATATATGACCCCTTTTCAGCGTGCCAGAAGGAAAGCTTGCTACTTCTTCCCTCTGATGTTCTTCCCTCTTCCTACACAGACTTCATGAAGACATCTGCCTGACAATATTCAGCTTGTCAAATTAGACAAAAAAACAGCCCAATCTTCCTTGTCATCTGCAAAAAGAGGAAATCACAAAACGATGTCAGAAATATGCACACTTTATCTTGCCCTCAACTTGTTCCTTGCTAATTACAAGAAGAATGATAGATGCTGATGGTTTTATAGTACTCGTAATTTTGATGCTTCCTCCTGAAAAATGAATCTTTATTGCTACTGAAATGCATAAGTAGCATGCATAAAGCAGGGAGAGAAATTACTCAAGAGGAAAGTGGATAGTAAAAATATCTGGTATCTTTGCCTATTTAAATGTTTGATCCAACATACAGAAAACTCTGATGTGCTGGGATAGCTCCACAAGTTGAGTTCTTGCCTTGCAAATGAGAAGAGGTTCAGGGATCAAATCCTGGCCCCAGCCTATGAAACCCATATGCTGAACTGTGCCACAACTGGTAACCTCAGGGATGGCGGTGAAAGTTTTCACCTCCCATGCAGGAGACCTCCATTCGGTTCCTTCTCCACATGGCCCCACATCTACCTATGTGGAATGAAACCATGTCACAATGATGTACAACTATGGAAACTGCTCTGAGCCCTCCCTTCTCTCTCTCCCTTCTCTCTCTCTCTCTCTCTCTCTCTCTCTCTCTCTCTCTCTCTCTCTCTCTCTCTCATACACATACAGACACACACACACACACCTTCTTTCAAACAATAAAATAAATCTTTAAAAACCACAGGAGAAAACTCTACCTGTTAGAGTGGAGGAAAGAAGTTAAATGAAAAGAAAGGAAGCAGGCTCTCTAAAGACCTTAAAATCAATTCCAAGTTTCTATAAATAGCTAGACCTGCAGTTCACATATGTGAAATGCTGACACATCATATCTATTTTTTATGTACATCTCTTGTCTTTATGCTCCCACTCAAAATTTATTTTCTTTCTTCTCTCTTCCTTTTCCACAACATTTCAACAACAGCCTTACATTAAAAAAAAAACAAGAAAAAAAAACTCTTATACTCACCTGTGAATTACCTGTTTGTGTATATTATTGTAAATTCTTATTGCAGACATATTTAGATACATGATATTAAGAATTATTTTCTGTGACAACTAAGTATGTAATGGATATAATTTAATTGATTCATAATGTTGTGCTTAGAATTGACTTCCCTGTGACATTTCAACTGATCAGCAACTTGATCCAAAATACTTGTTCCTTTGTGGATATTGGTCCTTATTATCTTCCCAATGCATTCATCTTTACCTAATTTTTTTTTTAAACTACTTTCCTTCATTGTATGCAATCATGGTGGAAGGGCAGTTGCCTGCCTTTGGAGGCCAAGAGACTGAGGCACTTTTCCTAGTAGACCCAAGAGTAAGAACTGTGACAACTTCAGCCAATTAGGTTCTCTCTCCTGGGAGCTTGAATCTTGAATGAATGGGGCAAAAGTGAAGAAAACATTGTGGAGATGATTTTATTTTATTGCCAGCAAAAAAAAAAAAGAAGAAGAGGTGTGCTAACCTTTTTAATTCTCATCTCATGGCATTGTTTGTCAGAGGATAGTTGATGTCTTTCCTGATTCCTGGTTCTCTAAAGCTCTCGTGGCTCCTCTTTGTCCCCAAGCCTGGCCTCCTAACTTATTATCCCTCCATATACAAGCACCATATCTATCCCCATGCCTACTCCCATAGTCTTAAATAAGTTCTCTTTTCTTTAAAATAACAGCAGTCAGTTTCTATTAATCATAATTAGGGTAATTGATAGAATACCCCAAAGATAAAAGTGAATCCTCACAAGATAATTTGCCAGCTATTTCTGATTTCAATAGGACCACAAGTGAAAGAGAAAATCAATAGGATATTTCTCTGCTACATAGAGAAATAGACCATACAACTTATAAAGATATATTTTAAAGATTTTTTTTTTAATTCATTTTTGACAGAGAGAGAGAGAGAGAGAGATACAGAAACAGAGAGAAGGGGGAGGGCCCAGAGTAGTCTCCATAGTTGCACATCATTGGTTTTTCCACATAGTTTCATTCCACAGGTGGGCGCGGGGCTGCACAGGGCAGGAGCTGGGCTGGGGTCTCACCTGGGTGAAAGCCAAACTGGGGGCACTCCCCAGTTCAGCATATGGGTCCACACGGGCCGGGGCTGGGATTCGATCCTCAGTCCCTGGGGCTGCAAATTGAGCACTTAACCCACTGAGCCATCCCGGCTTCCCCAAGATATATTTTAAAACTATTTTTCTTTAATGTTTTCAAGATGTCTGGGGAAACGAGAGCCTACTTTTAAAAGACAAAGGAATAGTTATTGATGTGAGAGACTGTCCCTCCACTTTAGGAGAGAGTTAGTGAGAAGAATATGAATAGATGAAACCAGGGGCTTTAAACTTGACATATTTTGAAGCCCGAAAAATTTTTAAGTTTCTCTAGGTTAGGGAGAGCTCTGGATAAAAGACCAAATGATCAGAGTAATGACAGTGGAACGAGTGGATGTGACAAGAGGACATTTTCTCAATAGGCCCAATTAACACTTTGTTGGCAGGAAGCTGAGTCATGAAGTAGAGAGAGGTCCATAGATAAGAGTAGATCACATAAGAAAACAAAATTGTACACACACAATGTTTGATAATGTCCCCAATTAGTTAATACTACTTATTAAATTTACTGATCAATTTCACTGTGTCACTAATTTAATTAGGAATTTACTTTTCATATATGTCATGAATTTATAAGTTAAACTTTATCGTAGGTATGTATGTATGTGAAAAACATAGTACATGGTCTGACAATTAAGTTCATGAATTTGCCACTGTGCGCTTACGTTGGCAGCACTGTACAAACAACTCAGTAAGGCTTCATAACATTGGTGTATCAGTGTCTCACAGCTGTGTTCATTTCAATGTGTGGTGGTGTCTTGCTGAGTGGCATTGATTATTGTTGTTGCATGCTTTTTGTGTGCCATCGTGAGAATGTCAGAGCTTGAAATAGAGTGATGAACAAACATTACATGTCTTGTTGAACTTGGCAAGAGTGTAAGTGAAATCAGGGACATGTTAGTCCAAGTTTATGGGGATAACACCATGAATAAAACGGCAGTACAAATAGATTAAATGCTTTTCTGAGAGGAGAGAAAGTGTCTCCGATGAACAGAGGTCAGGGCGGCCAGTAATGAGCAGAATTGATGAAAACATTGCAAAAATTCACTGAGTTGTGCTTCAAAATCATTAACTGACTATGAGAAGCATAGCAGACCAAATAAAAATCAATAAAGAAACAGAAAAATCTTAATTAAAAATTTGGGCATGAGAAAGGTGTATGCAGAAATGGTCTCAAAGGAGCTCATCGATGAACAAAGCAAAGGAGAGTCAAAATTTGCTAAGACATTTTGGAGAGGCAATATGATGTTTTGGACCATGTTATACTGGTGATGAAACATGGGTGTACCAATATGATCCTGACACAAAGCATCAAGGTGTACAATGAAAGTGAGCCAATTCTCCACAACTAGAGAAGCTACATCAGTCCAAATCAAGAGTCAAAATTATGTTGCTCACCTTTTTTGATATCAGAGGGATTGTTCATGATGAAATTCATGCCAACTAGATAAACAGTCAACCAAGTTGACTATTTGGAAGTGCTGAAAATGCTGTGTAAAAAAGTTAGTTCAAGGGTAACCATAGTGATTTTCTAGGATGAGTTCTCAAACTTAATTGTCAGAGCTTGTAAATGTAAGGTCCATACTCTATCCATGGTTTCAGGTACCCACTAGGGGCCTTGAAATGTATACCTATAAAATGAAGGTAACGCTGCCTACCTCAGTTAGGGTTGCATTTGACAGTATATAAATATGGTGGATAATACATAAAGTGTTTTGTTCTGGTGGTTATTTTTAATATCTATACTTATACAGTAAGATTTCAGAAGCTCTAACTTGCTATTTCTTTTCCTTCCTCACCCCTACGATTATTATACTCAAATTAAAACCTGAAAATCCCATTTTAGATTAAACCCTTTGTCAAAAAACTGTGGACGATTTTAAAATTTAAAAAGCACTGAAAGATAACACCTTAGGTTTGTCAGTCATTTCTACCTCAGTGGGAACATTTGTGAAATCCCTGGCTGAGAATGTAGTTTAATGGCTGTAGGAAGTCCATGAAAACCCTGGACTCACTTGGAATGGCATAGATGCATCATTCTGAGGAGGAAAAGGGGAATCTGAGAGCACAGAGACAAATCTTGTCTTCTTCAGGTTATTTCCTAGGGATTAACTGAGACAGTTTGGAAAGTGTAATTTGGAAGGGGGGTTGGGAATCTGTTTGATATTCAACAGTTATGATTTCCTAGAGTGCCATGGGGGTAAAATATGAAAGCCTTTATTAATATTCAGGCATTCATAATACATTTTTATTTATCCATAGCCTTTATTCCCAGAGCTCTTGGGACTCTGCAGATACATTGCAATTCAGCCTCCATTTATCTTCACAAGTGTGTCACTAAAATGTGTAAGGAGGAGGTATAACTCTATTATCTTCAGATTACAGATACAGAAAAGAAAGCAGAAACGGATAAAGCATTTATCTATGGCCTCACTATACATAAGGGAATAGAATTGGTCATATAATAGATATCTCTTCTGTCAGATAAGGACACCAGCATCTCATGCCAGCTGGAAACTGCCTTTTTCTGAACCCGTAGTACCAAGTAATGGAGGGCTGGAAAGATGGGGTCCCATTAAGAGAAATAAAAATGTTCAGTTATTGAGACAAATCATTGTAGATATGGGTGCTGTGGATTTGATGGCTGCTAGAGGAGGCAGGAGTTGAGGCTAAAGTTCAGAGCAGCTTTCTGTCCATTACATGAGCACTGGGGCCCCTCCCCTGCAGCCCTTCTCACCATACCCCCCTTTATCTGGCTTCAACCATAGAGTTGTTGAGCAAGTCACCCTGCAACTCCAGCACAGCTGAAGGGTCCTGCATGTTAACCTAGATCTCAACCCACCAAACCAGAGTTAAATCACACTGCCACTATTCTTTAACATAAAAATTAGAATAGGGGATGCAGAGATAGCTAAACAGGTTGAGCACTCGTCTTGAAGCCCCAGGGTCCAAGGATAGTATACCGGCCCCAGCCTGTGCAGACCCATGTGCTGAGCTGGGGTGTGCCCCCAGTTAGGTTCTTGTCAGGAAGTGCTTCCCAAGTAGGGGTTCCCCAGAAAGAGAGTGCCTCTCATAAGGGAAGCTCCCAAGCTCAGTTCCAGCACTGCACAGCCCCATGCCCATGTGGAGTGAAACTATGTTGGAAAGCTTGTGACACAACTATGGAGACTGCTCTGGGCCCTCCCTCTTCTTTCTGTCTCCCTTTCTCTCTGTCAAAAATGATAAAGATAAATCTTTAAAAATTAGAAAATACATAGGTCTGGCACTGAGTTGGTTCTGATATGAGACTTTCACTTTATTTTTCAATCAGTTATTTTCATTTCAAAGGTCATTATTTAGAAGAAAACAAAGGAAAACCTAGCCTGAGTATTTTTTTTAAGATTTATTTTATTGTTTTTGACAGAGACAGAGAGAGACAGAGACAAAGAGAGACAGAGAGAAGGGGGAGAGCCCAGAGCAGTCTCCATGGTTGTACATCATCAGTTTTCAACATGGTTTTGTTCCACACAGGTGGGTGGGGGCCACGCAGGGCAGGAACTGGGCTGGGGTCCTCCTGCATGGAGGCACACCCCCTCGAGCCAGGGGCCAAACCTGGGGGTGAGAACTAAACTGGGGACCTGTTGCATGAGAAGCACAGCTCAGTCCAACATATGGGTTCACATGGACCGGGGCCGGGATTCGATCCCAGGTCCCTGGGGCTGCAAAGTGAATGCTTAACCTGCTGAGCCATCCAGACTTCCCCTAGCCTGAGTATTTTCATGTAAGTATAATAAACAGAATCTCATTCATTATTTGTCTTTAAAAATAAATACTTCCCTCCTTTCTTGATAAAAATGAAATGAGATGGTAGAATAATTACTGGACCTGAATATTTAAAATTAAATGATTAAGATAATTTATTTTGGGTAATGTCATAAGAAAATGTCTAGAGACAAATTAAAGTGTTGTGGGGTTTTTTTGTAAGTTTGTTTTACTGTTTGAGAGAAGGTGGGAGAGAGAGGGAGAGGGGGAGAGAGAGAAAGAGAGACAGAGAGAAGAGGGAGAGGCCCAGGGCAGTCTCCATAGTTGTACATCAGTAGTTGTGAGATAGTTTTATTCCACATAGGTGGATGTGGGGCCACATGGGGCGGGAACAGAACTGAGGGTACCCTGTATGGGAGGCAAGAACCTTCACCACCATCCTGGCAGTTACCAGTTGCACTGCAGGTCAGCATAATGGTTTGCACCAGCCAGGGCCAGGATTTGATCCCCAGACCTTGCAGTTTCAAAGCAAGTGTTCAACCTGCTGAGCTATCCCAACTTCCCAAAATCTTTCTTATTGCTTATGATTATGATTACCTTGAATTTAGGTAAGAAAAGCTGAATTAAAAAATCTGTGAATGACTTAAATCCAAACACCTACCTGTGTTTGGATTTAAGCAAACCAAAATAAAGTCCCTATTTTTTTTTTCAATTGAGACTTTGTTTTAGAGTAGGTTAGATTCAGAGAAATATTGAGAAGAAGGTATGAAGATTTCCCATATACTCCTGCATACGCATAGCCTCCCCCATTATGAAACATCCCCACCAAAGCTGCACATTTGACACAACTCAGGAACCTGCACTGATACATCAGAAGCACCCAAAGTCCACAGTTTACTGTTTGCTTGTGGTGTTGTACATCCTATGGGTTTAGACAAATGTATATGGACATGTATCCTCCATTATGGTATCACACAGAATGTTTTACTGCCCTAATTATTGTCCATAGTCCATCTCTTTATCCTTTCCCATGCTCTCAGACCATGGCAAACACTGATCTTTTAACTGTAGCCATAGTTTTGTCTTTTCCAGGATGACATATAATAGGAATCATACAGGATGTAGCCTTCTCAGACTGGCTTTCTTCACTTAGCAATATATATTTATGTTTTCTCCATGTCTTTCCATGGTTTGACAGCTCCTTTCTTTTGAGTACTGAACAATATTCCATTTTCTGGATGGACCACAGTTCATTTATCCATACACCTAAAGAAGGACATCTTTGTTGCTTCCAAGTTTTGGCAATTATGAACAAAGCTGCCATAAACATCTATGTGCAGGTTTTGTATGGACATGTTTTTCACTGCTTGGGGTACATACCAAGGAGCACTATTGCTATATCATATGGTAAGAGTATGCTTAGTTTTATAAGAAGCCACCAAATTGTTTTCCAAAGTGGTTGTCCCATTTTGCATTACCACCATCAATGAATGAGAGTCCCTGTTGCTCCACATCATCACCAGCATTTGATATTGTAGGTATTTTGGATTTTGGCCATTCTAATAGGTTTTAATGGTATCTCATTGTCATTTTAATTTGCATTTCCCTAGTAACTTGTGATATGGACTATCTTGTCATATGCATATTTGTCATCTGAATACCTTCTCTGTGAGGTCTCTTTTTAAAATTTTTGCCCATTTTTAATCTGGTTGTTTGTTTTCTTTTTTTTGTTTGTTTGTTTTTTT
>PVKE010005667.1:27362-58132 GCA_004027555.1 Craseonycteris thonglongyai
CATAGTTATTTCTATTTTACTTTTTGACAGATAGAGAGAGAGACAGAGACAGAGACAGTTAGAGAACCAAACTGTGGGAACTCCGCAGTTCAGCACGTGGGTCCTGCCTGGGCCGGAGCCGGGATTCGATCCTCGGTCCTCATGGCCTCAAAGCGAGCGCTCAACCCGCTGAGCCGTCCCGGCTTTCCCCTGTTTGTTTTCTTATTGTTGAATTTTAAGAGTTTTTTGTATATTTTGAGTAATAGTCTTTTTTACACTGTCGAATTCTATTTGCAAATATTTTGTTGGGGATTTTTGCACCTATGTTTATGACAGATATCAGTCTGTAGTTTTCTTTTCTTGTAATGTCTGTCTGGATTTGCTAATTGGGTAATGCTTGACTCATAGAATTAGTTAGGAAGTACTCTCTGCTTATATCTTCTGCAAGACATTGTAGAGAATTGATGTAATTATTTTCTTAAAAACTTGCTACAATTTACCAGTGAACTGGTGCTTACTGTTAGGAAGATTACTAGTTATTGGCTCAATTTCTTTATTAGATGCAGGCTTATTCACCTTGTCTAATAATTCTTATGTGAGTTTTGAGAAATTGTTATCTTTCAAGGAATTGGTTCATTTTATCTAAGTTATCAAATTTGTGGGCATAGAGTTGTTCATAGTATTTCTTTCCTGTCCTTGGAATGTTCATAAAATCTGTATTAACATCCCCTATTTCAGTTTTAACATTAGTAATTTGTGTTCTCTCTTCTTTTCTTTGTTAGCTTAAATATAAGCTTATTGGTCTTTTCAAAAAAAGCAGCATTGGTTTCATTGATATTTTTCTAACTGATTTCCCAGTTTCAATTTCATTGATTTCTGTTCTATTTTTTTTTTTTTTTAAGATTTATTTTATTGTTTTTGACAGGGAGAAAGAGAGACAGAAAGAGACAAAGAGAAGGAGAAGGCCCAAAGCAGTTTCCATAGTTGTATGTCATTAGTTTTTAACATAGTTTCATTACACACAGGTGGCTGTGGGGCTGTGCAGGGCAGAAACTGGGCTGGGGGCATCCCACATGGAAAGCACACCCAAGTTTAGCATATGGGTTCACATGGGCTGGGGCAAGGACTCAATCCTCAATCCCAGGGGCTGCAAGATGAGCGCTGAACCTACTGAATCATTTCCACATGCCCTCTATTTTATTTATTTATTTATTTGTTTGTTTGTTTGTTTGCTATTTACTTTGCATTTAATTTGCTCTTCATTTTCTGGTTATCTAAAATAGAAGCTTCAATAATTGATTTTATATCTCTCTTCTTACCTAACATATGCAGTCAGTGCTATAAATTTCTTTCTAAGCAGTGCTTTTTGCTATATCCCACAAATTTTGAGTTGTATTTTTTATGTTTTAGTTCAAAATACTTTTGAATTTTTCTTGAGATATTTTTCTAGACCCATGTGTTATTTAGAAGTGTGTTGTTTAATCTCCATGTATTTTAGAATTTTCTGGTTACCCTTCCTGTTACTAAATTATAGTTTAATTTCACTTGTGGTCTGAGAACAGACATTGTATGACTTCGATTCTCTATATTATTTAAGATTTGTTTTATAGCCCAGAATGTGGTCTATCTTGGTGAACAATCAATAGGAGTTGTGAAAAATGTGTAACATTTTGCTAAGTAAAATAGTCTGTAAATGTTTATTATATCTAGTTGATTGATGGTCCTCTCTATTTTTATAGCCTCCTTTTCCCCTCTTTCTCTAAATGGACCTTACAATATAATTACATGGTGCTATTCTCTCTCCCAAAATATGTTTCAAACTAGTATTTTCTTCTATTTATGCTTTGTTTAGTGCTGCACTGCTTAGAATGTTTTTCTCCATCCCAATTAATAGTGATAAAAGATTCAATTCAGGAAAAGAAATAACAATTATAAATTTAAATGTATCTAATAACATATTCTCAAAATATGTAGAGCAAAACCATATCAGAAATGCAAGTATTCATATTCACTATAAAAACAGAAAGTTTTTATACAACTCTCACTAACTGACAGAATAAGCAGACAAGAAGTTAATAATGACATAGAAGATTCCAATAATATAATAACAAATCTAAATGTCTACAATATACATAGAATATTTACAAAATTGGCCTCTCGAGAAGGTAGTTGAGAAGAAGAAATTAAATTAAAGAATTAAAAATAAGGGAATATTAAGGTAAGCACAGGAATTAAGCTCTCTGTCAAATATACTTGTATGTGTGGTGTTGTTGTTTTGTTTTTTATGGTCTTTCAAAATATAAAAATTATTCATAGCTCATTGGTCCAAACAAAAACTAACCATAGGCCAAATTTGGCCTGAGAGTTTTGGTTTCCTGGCTTCTGTCTTAGTTAATATAGACATTAAAATTATCTTAAGAAGATATTATAAAAAAGTTCATGCCAATAATCTTTAAATTTAGATGACATGGACAAAAACATAATCTGTCACAACTAACACAAGAATAGAAAATCAAAATTGTTTATGACTATTAAAGAAACTGAATTCTCAATTTAATTTCTTTCTACAGAGAAAAATGACAGGCCCAGATGGCTTTGCTGGTGCTTTCTACCAAACACTTAAACAGAATTTTCTACATAACAGTAAATGAGGGACTATTTTCCATCATTTTGATGGAGCTTCATAACCTTGATATCAAAATATAACAAAAACATTATGAGAAAGAAAAATTCCAAGCCAGTATCACCCAGAACACAGATTTGAAAATACCAAATAAAATATTAACAAATCAAATTAAACACAATATAAAAATTTGGGTTTATTCCAGAAATGTAAAACTGGTTGAACATACAAATATTAATCAATGAAATTTATCACCTTAATAGAATAAAAGAGAAGAAATATAAGACCATCTTAATAAATGGAGAATACACTGGGATAAAATTCACCATCTATTCATAACAAAAATCCCTCAAAAACTATGTAGAAAAGAACATTTCTATATTCTGAAAAAGGTATAAACAGGAAATATACAGCAAGCATTAGTGATGGAATGATGAAAGTTTTTTACTGAAACTTTAAAAAGTTAAGTATGTCTGTTATCACTACTCTCATTCAAAATTGAATTGAAAGTCTCAGCCAGTGCAGAAAGAGAATACAATTAGTACAGAAAAAGAAAAAGAAGAAATAGAGAGGGAGAGAAGGAAAAAATAAAAAATAAAACTTTCATTATTCACAGATGATGTGTGTGTATCCATAGGAATTCCAAAAGAGAAACATAAATTGGTACAGATACTGTGGAAAACAGTATTGATGTTCCTCAAAAAAATTATAAATGGAGGGGTTAAGCGAGGAGAGAAGGGCCATAAATATATGGTGGTGGAAAGAGAACTGACTCTGGGTGGTGAGCACACAATGCAACACATAGAAGATGTAATGTAGAAACATACACATGGAACCTACAAAATTTTTACCAACCAATGTCATCCCAATAAATTTTACAATTAAAAAATAAAAAGGTTTTAAAAATTATAAATAAGCCTACCATATGATCCAGCAATTTCACATCTCAGTATATATCTGAAGGAAATGCAATCACTATTTTAAACAGATAATTTCTACCTTCACTTCCATTGAAGCATTACTCACAATAGCCAAGATGTGGAAACAACCTAAGTTTCCATCAATACATGAATAAATAAAAAAGATATGGGATGTGTACATATATTATACGATATATATTATATATATATATATATATATTATTCAGCCATAAAAAAGGAAGGAAATCCTGCCATTTCCATCAATATGTATGAAACTTGAAGGAATTTTACTAAGTAAAATCAGCCAGATAGAGAAAGATAAATACTGTTTGATCTGACTTATATATGGACTCTAAAAAAACCAAACTCATAGAAACAGAGAATAGATTGGTGTTGCCAGTGGCGGCTGAAAGGTGGGCAAAGGGTAGAAACTTTCAGTTAAGGAGTAAGTTCTGGGAATGTAATGTATATTGTGATGACTATAATTAATAATATTGTATGTTTAAAACTTGCTGAGAGTAAATTTTAAAAATTCTCAACACACAACCATACACTCTCACACACACACACATACACACACAGAGAGATTGTAAAGATGTGAGATGATGGATGTATTAACTAACCTTGTGGTGAAAATAATTTCAGATATATATATATGAGGGGAGATCCAAAAAACGTGTATGTATTCTTACATGTTTAACCTTCAGTCACCTTCAAAGTACCCTTTATTTTGTGCTATACAGCTTTTGAGATGCTTTTTCCACTGCTCAAAACAGTTTTTGAACTTGTCAATTTTGATTCCTTTTAGTGCTTTTGCCATTTTTTTGTTTCCTCTCTTCCACATCAGCAAAATGTTTCCCTTTGAGGACTATTTTCACCTAGGAAACAAAACAATAAATAAATAAAACGTCGCTAAAGGTGAGATTGGGTAAATAGGAAGAGTGGGGTATGGGAGGGGTCATGCCTTTTTTGTCAAAAACTGATGAACTCTCAGTGCAGTATGGGCAGGTGCATTGTCCTGCCCCATGTTGTTCATGTAATCACCAGTCACGAAAGGGGCAAATGCATTGAAAGAGTCTCCAAACATATTCACTGAAGCCCAACATAGCCTCTCAAAATAACACCAGCTGGTATTCTGATGCAGATAGTTTTCTAGAGCACTTACCTAGTTGGGGAAGCCTGTACAACTAAGGGCCTATCCTCCAGAAGTTAATTCCATTGTATCTCAATAAAGCTGGGGAAAAAAGAAATCCAAAAGAATTGCAGATAATTAGCATTCTGGAGAGTTCAGCAAGGCGGCTACATAAAAGTACACAAAAATTTTCTTCTCCCCAGGTCGTGAAGAATATTCTTGTTTCCTTCTGGAAGTTATAAGTGTGCTATATTTCTTTTGATTTTTTTTTTTAAGATTTATTTTATTTTATTTATTTATTTTTTGCAGAGAGACAGGGACAGAGACAAAGAGAGACAGAAAGAGAAGGGGGAGGGCCCAGAGCAGTCTCCATAGTTGTACATCATCAGTTTTCAACATAGTTTCATTCCACGCAGGTGGGTGGGGGTGGGCAGGGCAGGAACCAGGGAGGCCTCCCCCACAAAAAACAAACCCCTGTGAGCTGGGGACTGAACCAGGGGCATCACACGTGGAAAGCTTGCTCCAGCAAGAACCAAACTGGGGGCCTCCAGCATATGGGTCTCCACAGGCCAGTTGAGATTTGATCCTTTGAACCCAGGGGCTGCAAAGCGAGTGCTAAACCTACTGAGCCATCCTGGTATCCCCTATATTTCTTTATATAAGCAATTAATAGTCAGAAAATAAGAATTTTAAATGATACCATTTATAACAAAATTAAAAATATCAAATCTGACAATATATATATAGGACCTTCATGCAGAATGCTATAAAATCTACTGGAAGATATTAAAGAAGACCAAATTAAATGGAGTTTGAAGACTCAGTAATATAAATATGTCAATTTTCTTCAAACTGTGCTATAAATTCAATGCTTTGAGGCTAAAATCCCAATGATTTTAAATTTGTCATATGTATATGTTCATGTATAGTATGTATATGTTTATATGTATGTGTATTTGCTTTGTTGTTTTATGGAATTTAAAACACCGATTTTAGAAAATATATTAAAGTATCACAGACCAGCCTAATTCCAAAATGGAAATATATGGAAATGCAATAAACAAAGACTAACGAGGGTAGTCTTGAAGAAGTTCATGGTGAGAGGACTCACTCTACAAACCATTGATACTTCCCTTAATGTGTATAATCAAGACAATATGGAATGTTGAAAGAACAGACAAATAAAACAATGGGATAAAAACAAGATTTCAGAAATAGACCTATGCAAATATAGATTCCTGAATGACTAAGATGGTGCTTCAGAAGGGAAAGCATAATTTTACAATCAATGCTGCTGAACACATCGGATATCCTAGAGAGGTAGAATTGACCTTGAACTCGGTTATATACTGTTCAGAAAAAACAGCTCGAGAGGAATTACAAATTTAAATGGAAAAAGCAAAACTCTAAAGCTTCTAGAAGATAACATAGGAGAACCTATCCTATCTTATAGGACCTAGAATAGGATAGACTTCATAAACAAGACACCAAAAACATAATCATAAGAGAAAGATACACATGTATTACTATATTAAATTTATTGAGACACCAACATGACAGTAAAAGGTAAACCACAGAGTGGGAGACAATATTTGACACATAATCAATCAATCAATCAATAATAATAATAAAGATTAAAAACCAGATAGGAAAATAGGTAAGAGATTTGAACAGCCATTTTACAAAAGATGATAGGCAAATTGCCAATAATTACATGAATATATGAAAAGCACTTACCTCATGGCTTAATGTAAACTCGGGGGAAATGTAAACAAATGTTAAATGAGAAAATACTACTGTAATGTAAGAAATATCTATTTGGTCTATGTTCTAATTTCCTGGCACAGAGCTTATAATTTTGTGAGTGGTAGAATTAGTAGAAAGATCTTTTTTTCTTTTAATAACTTTTTCAAGTTTTATTTGTCTCTTTTCTTAAAAAACATCCTGATTAGTCCAGAAGTTAAAGGTATTGCTGGACACTGCCACACTTTCCAAGTTCTTGTCTCCCTTTTCAAATACCTGGATATTTGGCCCTATCAGCCTGCCAGGCAACCAAATGCCCCAGCAGGCAGGAAGATATTTTTTAAAACAATATTTGGTCTAATTCTCTGGTTCAGGACACAAGTTTCTAAGTCCTTTGGAATCTCCAGCGTGATAGAAGTGTCTATATGTATGCTGATGAGATGACTGGTGACTGGAGTCCCCAGTTGACTTCAGTTAGGGGGCTGGTCTCCAGGAAAATCAGGGAATGATTAGAGGACTAGAACTTTCAGCCCTTACTCCACAACCACCATTCCCCCTGACCTCCAGGAAAGGGAGATTGGACATTGAGTTAATCAATGTCCAGTGATTTCATCAAGCATGCTTATGTAAAGAAGCCTTTAAAAAAAAAAACAACCTCTAAATAACAAAGTTCAGCTAGCTCCCAGTTTGGTGAACACATGGAGGTGCTGAAAGGGTGATACGTGAGAGAGGCCATGGAGCTCCACACCCCTTCCCCTTACCTTGCCCTATGAACCACTTCATCTGGCTATTCATGTGTATCCTTTATAATAAACTGGTGATACTAAATAGTTCTCTGGGTCCTGTGAGCCAATATAGCAAATTATTAACCTGAGCAGGAAGTTGTGGGAACCTATCATTTTTAGCCAAGTCAGAAATAAGGATAACTTGGGACTCACTACACACAATTGGCATCAGAAGTAGAGGCAGTCTTGTGGCAACGAGCCCTTAAGAAGTAAGTCCACTAACTCCAGGTAGGTAGTATCAGATTTGAATTACCCAATTTCCTGTCTGCCCTGAGAATACTCATTGGTGGCACTTGAGGCTGCAGCATTTAGCCTGAGATACGTAATTTGAGGGTTACAGTCCTTACCTTAACACAAAGTTTGATCTGTGCATGGGTTGGGGAACAAATAAAAATTTGTAGTCCGTTCTCTTTTACTCTGCCTTTCACATTTTTGCTAGACTCTTTATTTTCAGTAAATTTGCACAGTTTCCTTGCCATCCAGTGATGTGTAGAGACCTTATATTGGGCCTTTCAGTTCCAGGGTCTCCTTGACAGTGGTCTACCATTTGCCCAAAGCAAGAAAGCAAATGTGGGCTAGGTAATCTACTGTTTTATCTTGTTCATTTCCAGTTATTATTATATAAAGCCATATTCTTTGTTTCATACCCTGCCCTGAATTAACATCAGCCTCTCTGGAAGAAAAGCTCCTGTTTTTCATGCACAGCACCAGCTTGGTAAAGCTATAGTTCTTACCAGTTAGCTGCAGGAAGGTAATGTGGATAACAGTAACTCCAGGTATAAAGGCACAGATCACTGTAATACCTTACCGAATTCTAGAGGTTTCCAAGAATGAATTCTTGGAATTAAATAAATATGGCAGCAAGTTGCACTTTTTTTTTTTTTCAAAATGGGAAATGGGTTAAATTGTATGACATCCACTTGGTATCCACAGAGAATTAAAGAATTTCTTACTGTAGAAAACCTACACATTTTGTGTCACAAGTGCTGTGAATAAAGAAAGAGTTTTCTTTTAATTAGGAACCATCAGGATGGCTAAAATTTAAAAGACTGATACTACCAATCACTGAGACAAGTATAGAACAGCAGGAATTCTCATTCACTGCTGTTTCGCAAGCAAATCAGTACAACCCCCTTAGAAAAGAGATTGACACTATCTATAAAGCTGAATATAAGTGTACCCGGGGAGACAGATAGAACAGAAATAAGTGTACATGTGCACCAACAGGCATAAAGAAGAGCATTCTTAAACACAATTTTTTAAAGATTTATTTTATTGTTTTTGACAGAGAGAGACAGAGACAGGGAAAAGGGGGAGGGCCCAGAGCAGTCTCCATAGTTGTGCTTCATTAGCTTAATGTGCTTTTGGGTATTTCCAGTTTGAGGCAAGAATAATACTGTTAAGAATTCTCGGGGAAGCTGGGATGGCTCAGCGGGTTAAGCGCTCGCTTTGCAGCCCCAGAGACCAGGGATCGAATCCTGGCCCCAGCCCATGCGGACCCACATGCTGAACTGGGGTGTGCCCTCAGTTCAGTTCTTGCTGGGGCCTATGTGAGAGCCCCTGGCCCAGTTCCTGCCCTGTACAGCCCCATGCCCACCTGTGGAGTGAAACTATATGGAAAACTAATGCTGTCAACTATGGAGACTGCTCTGGGCCCTTCCACTTCTCTCTGTCCCTCTCTATCTGTCTCTGTCTGTCAAAAATCAATAAAAATAAATCTTTAAAAAAAAATGTTCTAAAGAATTATCGTCTCAGGAAAGCCCAGTTGGCTCAGTGGGTTGAGGACTTGTTTTGCAGCCCCATGGACTGAGGACTGAATCCTGGCCTCAGCCCATGTGGACCCATATGCTAAACTGTGTGTGCTTCCCATGCAGGAGGCCCCCAGCCCAGCTTTTACCTTGCACAATTCCACCTGCATGGAACAGAACCATGTTGAAAACTGATGACATGCAACTATGGAGACTGCTCTGCCTGCCTGCCCCCCTCCACCACCACCACCACCCCACCCCCGCCTTCTCTCTGTCTTTCTCTCTCTGTCAAAAACAATAAAAATAAATCTTTAACAACATAATAATATATGTATATATTGAGAGATGAATACAACAATAAGTTCAATTACCATCTATCACCTTACATACTTTCAATTTTTTCTTGTGATAAGAAATTTAAGATCTACTCTTAGCAACTTTCAATCAAATATACAACACACTGTTATTAACTACACTCACCATGTTATACATTACACTCTCAGCACATACTTAGCTTATAACTGGAAGTGTTTACCTCTTGACTCCCCTCACTCATTTTGTCCAAACCGCTCCCTGGCAAGCACCAATCTCTTCTCTGTATCTATGAATTGGGTTTGTGTTTTGTTTTTTTTCTCTTTTATATTCTACATATAAATGAGATCATACAGTATTTGTCTTTCTCTGTCTGACTTATTTCACTTAACATAATATCTTCAGGGTTCATCCATGTTGTCACAAATGGCAGTATTTCCTTGTATATGATATAAATTTCAAAATTTATTAAAAACTTAAAGAAACCTTTCACTTGAACCGGTTGGTGGTATCCAATGACACAGCTACTTGTAGCTAATGGCCTTATAAATGCAGCCCTAGCCTTTGTATCGTGCTTTCAGTGGTCTTTTTTTTTTTTTTAATATTTTTATTTATTTATTTATTTTTGACAGAGAGAGAGAGAGAGAGAGAGAGAGAGAGAGAGAGAGAGAGAGATACAGAGAGAGAACTGAACTGGGGGAGCTCCCAGTTCAGCATATGGTTCCGCACAGGCCGGGCCGGGATTTGATCCCCGGTCCCCAGTGCTACAAAGTGAGCGCTTAACCCACTGAGCCATCCCGGCTTCCCCTCAGTAGTCTTATATTAAAGCCTAACACAGCAAGTCTTACTAAAACTATCATCTCAGTGATTTAAATCAGGGGTGTCCAATCTTTTCACTTCCCTGGGCCACAATGAAAGAAGAATTGTCTTGGGCCACACATAAAATACATTAATACTAGCGATAGCTGATGAGCTAAATTAGAAGGAAGGAAGGAAGGAAAAGAGAAAGAAAGAAAGAAAGAAAGAAAGAAAGAAAGAAAGAGGAAGGAAGGAAGGAAGGAAGGAAGGAAGGAAGGAAGGAAGGAAGGAAGGAAGGAGGGAGGGAGGGAAGGAGGGTGGGAGGGAGGGGAAAGAGAGAAAGAAAGAAAAAGCAAGAAGTCTCATTTTAAGAAAGTTTATGAATTTGTGTTGGACCACATTCAAAGCCCTCCTGGGCCACATGTGGCCCTCGGGCCTCAAGTTAGTTGATGTAAATGAAGGACAGTGTGTGTGTGTGTGTGTGTGTGTGTGTGTGTGTGTGTGTGTGTGTGTGTGTTTGAGAGAGAACAAAATTCTCTTCTGTTTCTCCATGTATGGACAATGTAGGACCTCCATTGGAGTGCTCTGCTATCAGTAGAACATCTGTCAATACACACACCCACTTAAAACCAATGAAAGAGCCAGCAATAAAGATTCTCACCCCTGGGGCTGCCACAGAGAAGAAAGTACTATTGCTGAGTGAATTGTCTATTACCAGGGTGCAGACTGCTGTCCTCCACAAGCATTTAACGTATTGGCTTTGGCCATCCTGGCCTTGCTTGTCATTCCACGTAACTTATCAAAATTAAAGTAAAAGTGCTTAAAGCTAAAGCATTTTGGTAGATGTTCTTAAAGGACTCAGAAATTTGACTTCTTAACAAGATACCCACCCAATATTTTTAGCTCAAGGAGAAAACATTCTAAAGGTTCACGCCTATATTTTTGTAGTTTCATTTCTTTCCTCAATGTCCATCCAACTAGGTTAAAGTTTAACTTCTTGATATTAAAAAAAATATATATATATATATATACATATATATATATATATATTCAATATAAGAACACAAAAATTTACATTTAAAAAATCTCTCCATTGCTTTCACTGTCTCCCAACCAAACCTCAACTTTTCCTTGAACAAAATCTCAAAATTAGTATCTACAGACAAGGGCACAAACTTAGAGCAGAAGAAATGAAACAGGAAGTTTCATAGGCTCAGTACAATTAATCCAAAAGTCATTTATTTCAGGGAAGCCAGGATGGCTCAGCGGGTTGAGCTTTTGTTTTGCAGCCCCGAGAACCTAAGATCAAATCCTACCCCCAGCCTGTGCAAACCCATGTGCTGAACTGGGGCATGCCCCCCAGTTTGTTCTTGTCAGGGTGAGCTTCCTATGTGTGCAGCCCCTGGTTCGGCCCCCAGCTTGAGGGGGCATGCCTCCAATGCAGGGTGCCTCTGGCCCTGTTCCCACCCTGTGCAGCCCTCACCCACTTGTGTGGAACAAACCCATGTCAAAAACTGATGACGCATAACTATGGAGACTGCTCAGGGCCCTCCCCCTTCTCTCTGTCTCTCTCTCTGTCTGTCTCTGTCTCTGTCAAAAAAACAATAAAATATATCTTAAAAGTCACTGATTTTATGAAGAAAAGGCAACCGCCTTTCTCATGCTAGAGCATACTGACTTTGTGAATAAAGTTCAGTGGCCAAAGCTGGGGAAAAGGACATATTTCTAATGGCAGATAAAACAGAATTTTTAAATTCCAGGTTAAATACTAGAGAAATCTTTTAATGGAGGTATTTTTCAGACTAGAGCAAACTGCCAAAGGAAATGATTTGAAGTCACATCATTTGAGACATTTACAGTGGATAAAATACTCAAACCCACCATGAAGAAACAGTCTTTGTGGAACTCATGTGAATGTTACTGGGATTTATGATAGACCTTTTCTAGGAGGAAGTAAGCCTATGAGACAGACCTGCTGTTGAATAAATGTTATTTTAAGTGCAGTGTGGCTATATTGTAACCCAGTTTCTTCTTTGGAGAAGAGCATGAATGGGTAAGTTAGCCAAAAACATTAATAGGTTTTTCTTTCTTTTCTTTCTTTCTTCTTCGTCTTCTTCTTCTTCTTTTTTTTTTTTTTTTTAGTGGTGGACTTCTTCACAAAGCTTACCTAATTATTTGATTTTTCTTCAAGAATCAGGTTTCAATATTAATTTTATTTTAACTATTTTTTAAATTTTATCTACCCCCCAGGGCTGCCAACCCCCTTTCTCTAACAAATCAGCATATAACAGAAAAAAGAAATTCTGAATAACACAGTTTTAATTTTAAATGCTTAAATTTAATTCCACCTTTTCCAAGTAAAATGAATTTAACATGACCCTCCATCGAAAGGTTATCCCGCTGCAGGGTCAACCCAGTGTATCCTTAATTAAGCATAAGGAGTTCCACCAGTAGTAAATCTCTTGTTTAGAATCAACACTTACTAGTTCAAAAAAACTACCTTCTAGAGAGCCTTCATTTAAAAGTACAATGACCATATTCTGTAGGCCTATTGATTTTTCTTCATTGTGGAGATGAAGAATATACACAGCGTTGCGTATTTGCTCATTTCATTTTCTGATACTTTTTCTCCAAGAGTTCCACATTATTGTCCCACATGTGTGACAGGCTATTTCCAGAACTGGTCCGTGGAGATGACAGATGAATGACCAGACAAAATTTTGAATAATGCTCCATAAGTAGGAGTTGTCTGTACTTCAAGAGCTTCTTATAAGTCCACAGTTTTGACCCCACAACCTTTTATTTTCCCTTTGGTAATTGCTAAAGTTTGACAGCTACTGTGTGTGCTGCCTGTAACATATGGCTAATTGAATCTGAGTTGGGGAAAGAATGACCAGATTCCTAATTATGATCCTCTCCACAGATATCTGAAGCCTGAAAAAATAAAAAACAAGAAAAAAGCTGCTGAGCCAGGAAACATATTCTATAGTGATTGTAGCAGGATGCAAGTATTTCCAGAAATGCCTGAATATCACTTTACGGTTTGCTCTTTCTGTCTTTTAATCACAGAAGGGAGAGCCAGATTAGATAGAGTTTTTTTTTATCTATGTGGTTTTTGCAAGTCTGAACACTGAACACCTGATACTTAATCTCTTGAAATTCACATAATCTTATATTTGGACACTTTGCATTTCTAATATAGCAAACACAGGATTTTTATCTTACAGTTTCTTCTCCATCCTCACCACTCCAGTAATGAAGATACATGTACATATTTGTAAATGCGTGCTTCAATTTTAAATGAATTTTTCTACAGCGGTTAAGTTAATGGTAACATACTTTCTTTGAATTTCTTCCCTGGGGAAAAGGGAAAGGCAGTAAACAAAACACATCAAGAATACTCATTTATCCAATGTTTTTGCTGAACACATAACTAACAGTGCAAGGTATCATCTTAGGTGGCAAAGGAATATACAGATAATAAGACACAGGTTTTTAATGATTTTTTCAGTGCTTACAAGCACCGAAAACAAGATTAACAATATGAACAGAAGTATAAAATGAGGTATATCATGGTGTGTGTGTGTGTGTGTATGTATATATATATGTGTACATATATATATACATACACGTTATGTATATATATATGTGTACATATATATATACATACACGCACACGTGTATACATACATATGTAAGAAAATAATGGTTGATTAATGTCCCACACTAAACTATAAATGTCATGAATAAAATCTAGCAAAATGACACATGGTAGGTGTTCAACAAATATTAATTGTGAATTAAGAAAGGAAAGAAGACTATCATACGGTTATATTGGCATCCTTTTTACGGCATCCCTTAGTAAGGTGGCTACATCGGGGCCTATGAGGGAGGCTCCTGGCCCAGTTCCTGCCCTGTGCAGCCCTGTGCCCACCTGTGGAGTGAAACTATATGGAAAACTAATGCTGTCAACTATGGAGACTGCTCTGGGCCCTCCCTCTTCTCTGTGTGTGTCTCTCTCTGTCTGTCTCTCTCTGTCAAAAAACAATAAAAATAAATCTTTATTTAAAGAAATTAATTTTTATTTTAAGTCTTGGATGGGTAAAGCTAGACTAGTTATGGGAGTGGGTATGATGGCTCATGTACAGGCAAGAATGTAAGATCTAGGATATATTTGGGTGGCACACTTGATCTAGTTTGTTTGAGAAAGTCATATATAATACTTGATGTTGTGCAATGTGTCATAAACTTTGTAAAAATACATGAAAAAGAGTTGTGTGAGATAGGCCAAGAAAGGTATATTGGGAACAGATTTTAGATAACCTTCATTACAGGTTAATGGTTATGACAAAAACAGCAATCCATCAAAGTCTCTGAGTTAACTCAATCTGAACCATTTATTCATAACAAAAAATGTTGTCTTCTTTGAAATTTCTCAAGAACGCATGTACTGGAATTAATATATTACAGTGGAAAAGATAAAGTATAGTTCTCCCTGGAACTCATTTTCAGAATCAACCTGGAAGATAGTAGCCGTAAATAACTCCATGAGAATAAGTATACATGGTAGAAACTTTATTTCTTCTCCCTTTTTCTTTTGGCAGCTTGCCAGTTATAATTAAAGATAATTCAGAAATGTAATCTAAAGAATAATATCTATGCTGTCTTTATCTCCTAACAGTTATGTTTTTATTGTAAGAACTTGGAAGAAGGAATTAAATGTCTCACTTAAAGGCTAGATGGTGCTGAGAAGGCAATATCCTTGGAGGTTTATGGCAAAGACTTTTCAAATTGTTGACATTAGCAGGTGTTCTTCTTTAATCATGTATTGACATCATAAAACTCATTATTTTTCATAGGAAACATGGACACCTAAAGAATTCCAAGAACAAAATATAAATTTTTATCTCCTCTTGCTAGCATAATTATGCAAATAATATCTGGCCAATAAGATGCAAGCAAAAGAAGCACATGCAACCTCTAGGAAGAAAGGAAATGTAATACTTTCATTCTGTTCTTCATCTTCCTATCTGAAAAGTGGACGTAGTGGATGAAGCTTGATGAGCCCTCTTGGATCAGGAGCCTAGAGATACAAACAGAGCTAGGGAGAAGGCACAGAGTTCCTGAAGACTCTGGAGATGCCATGCCACTTTAGGTTGCTTTTCTATGGACTTCATTTATATGTAAAAAATAAAATTCTATATTCTTTAAGTTACAATTATCCAGGTTTTTATTTTATCACTTAAAACTGAATCTAAACTTAAATAATTTAAAAATGTAGGCACTATTCACTCTTCCCCTACCCGTGGGAGAAATATACTTACATATCAGATTGATGTGGAATTTGGCCATGTGATTTGCTTTGACCAATAGAGATGCCACCATACATGACATGAGCAAAGGCTTGCACTATCCCTGTGTGATTAGGCTTGCCCTCTCATGTTTCTCGTTGCTATGAGAAAAACTCCTGCCAGATAGCCAGTACCCCCTTTGACCCAGGCTCTAGAATGAATATTTGTAGAGGAGACCTAAGCTCAACCTTCAGTCAGAGTTCGGAGCAGCTGAACTCCAGCTGACACACAAATGGGTAAACAGAAAATAAATGCCTGTTGATTTCTGCCACCAGATTTTATGATGGTTTGTGATCTAACATTAGTTGACTAATGCACATCTTCTGCAGACTCTGTTCAAATTTGTCAAGATTTTATGCATTGAGAACTATAGTTTATGATTTTCAAATCGTCATATCGGTTCATCACAGGATTAGACCTGCAGATTACCAACCTTTTAGTACCAGTAAAGTGATGTAAAGAGCTAAATACTTAATTGGTATTTTCACTATAATATACCCCATGTAATTAAGGTCAGAGGTGAGTTATATGGTATGGCAATTTTTTTTCTATGTTCATTGGCTTTTACAGTTATGACCATTTCAAATAGAACACAGAAACCCAGTTTGGAAATGTGATAGTACATTTACCAGTTGCCTTTGCTGTGACCACCAGAGCATTTGAAGGTTTCCACTTGTATTTATAAACTTGGAAACAGGAATCTCCTCACACGATTTATTCCTGATTTCCCGCATTCTTAGTAACTGACACCATAGTCATTCTTGTTAAGGATATTAATAACTGCTTTACTCCAGGTAGTCACAACAAAAGAGGTGCAAATTATTGCAAGATAGGTGAAACTTCTCAAGAGAGCATTCTTAGTTTTCTTATTCTTTCTGTAAAACTTTCTAGCCCCAGAATTCAATGTGGGTCTTTTTTGTTTTGTTTTGTTTTGTTTTGTTTTGTTTTGTTTTGTTTCTCTCTCTCTCTAGGAGCTATTTGCTTAGATATCTGAGGAGACTGTCCTCTCCTGATATTCCTACATAAAACTCTTCTTTCTTTGCTAAGCTCTCCTCCTAACTCTCCCTTATGCCCACTGCACATACTTGTCCTCTAGGGTCCTGCTTTACTAACGGTGGCTCTGGACATTTGGCTGCAGAACCACAGGACTAAATTTTCCACAAACTCTCCATGAGCTCACACTTTGTTATCTGTGTGTTTGGCTTCCTGGGTTTTCCCATAATCTTGCAAAGGTAACAGATTGGTTAGAACCCATTCCTCTCACTCCCCGCTTTTAAACCTTCACTTCATCAAGCCCCTTCCCTTTACTATAATAAATTCCTTGTTCCAATAATACTTATAATGGCTCTGATTTCCTGACTGAACTCATTTGTTTTTATGACATACGCGTTCCACTATGTTCTGTTCCCCTGCCAGAAGCCCACCGCTCACTGCCGCCAGTCACACATGTAGGCCTTTCTGAGCTCCTGTGCATAAGAAGACATAAAACAGCAGAGGGAGGGGGCGTCTTTTTGAATTTTGTATTTCAGTACACCCACAGTTCCCTCAGCACCACAGTGAGTATGCAGGACCATTGTGGCCTATTTAAAATTTTAAACTGTCAGTGCACAAAGTTCTGTTATTAAGTTGTTTGAATCTAATAAATAAAATCATATTGTTTTTAGCATTTATTTAGTTATTTGTTTTGTTGTTTATTGGTTGTTCCTTTGGTTAGGCTGAAGGGTGCCATGAAAAAATTATTGATACAATAATCAGACCTTGAACCTAGACAGGTCAGCAACCTCTGGAGACTAGTAAGGACTTGCAAAATTGGAACAGTTTAGGAGAAAACATAAAGAGTAAGAGTCCCTTGCCTAGGCCCCTAATTATCACAAGAGTCTTTGGTGCAGGGAAGTGGGGGGATCAGGACCCAGCACTTTTCCTAGAAACAAGCTCCTGTGAAACAGCAAAAATCTCAGATGAGTTTGTGGGATCTTGGAGCAAGGGGTCTTGGAGCTCTATTTTCTGAGCAGAACCCTAAAAATTGAAAAAGGAAGATTTTAACCTCCATGTAGCTTTAGAAATCTCAGAATGACATGAGAGCAGCAATATAATGCTCAAGAACCCTAAAAGGGTGAGAATGTAGCTAAGATGCCCTCCAGATCTGAAGGCCTCATTCTGACAGAAATGAAGAATGCATGATGAGGTACATAGACAAGAAGGGGCAGTGGGTATCTCAGAGATACACGTGTGATCCAATATCCTTTTCAGCCCTGAGCACTTAGACCTAAGTAAACCCTGCAGACTATAAATGCAACCCAAGGAAAAGGGAAATCGAAGTATAAGGAAACTGATTGCATTAACCACAGTTAAGTGATACAGGAATGGGTATCCAAAAAGAAAAAATGAGTTATGAAAAAATAAAGGTACATTTCTCATATAACTTTGATCTGTGGACTAAGATTTATAACATCTCTATAAGCATATAAAATAAAAATAATTTCACTACTATTCGACACTATTATTTTTAAGAAGCTCTGATTTTTTTTTTAGTAAAAATATCCTGTCTAAACACCAAGAAGAAAATCTTTGACACCCCTGACAAAGAGTGATTGTGGTTCAAATCAAAATCCACTTAAAATCTACCATGCCCACTGTGACACATTTTATTTTATTTTATTTCAAAGATTTATTTTATTGGTTTTGACAGAGACAGAGAAAGAAAGAGACAGAGAGAGACAGAGAGAAGTGGGAGGGCCCAAAGCATTCTCCATAGTTGTACATCATCAGTTTTTAACTTGGTATTGTTCCACACAGGTGGGGGTGGTGGGGGGAGGGGGGGCTGCACAGAGCGGGAACAGGGCCAGGGGCCTCCTGCAAGGGAAGCTCGCCCCAGCAAGAACCGAACTGGGGCCTCCCATGTGGGAAGCACACCCCAGTTCAGCACATGGGTCCACAAGGGCTGGGGCTGGGATTTGATCCTCAGTCCCCAGGGCTGCAAAGTGAGCACTTAACCCTCTGAGCCATCCCAGCTTCCCTGACACATTTTATGAATATTAGAACTAAACGAAGACATTAAGAACATTTTTCCTGTGGTTTTCAAACATTTTTTAATTCAGAAATTATTTCCCAGATAGAATATTACAAGTAGAAAATTATTAGAGAACCCAAAGGATAAAAGTGGTGTTATAGTAACAAAATTTTGTTCTTAACTGAAATTTATAATATACATTGATTATCAAAAAACAACAAGCAGTGAGAACAGCAAAGCTATTTTATGAATGCAAAGGTATTAGAAATGGAAGGTTATTTATATTAGTTGTAGTCTTAAATCAGACATGATGCTCAGTTTATTTCAGTATCTTATTCTCCATTTCTGTTACCAGATTGACAAGATAAATAGGTGGTAATGGTCAAAACTTTTCAATAGTTTATCCAGTTATTAATATCTCAGATTATTCTTCAGTACTCTAATTATCTATTACAATATAAAAAAGAAATAACCTAAAACTTAGTGACTTCAGAAATTATAACAATTCCTAAAGTCCAGAATTCAGGCAGAATTTGGATAGTTGATTCATTTGCTCCATATAGCATTAACCGTAGTCATTCTTCAGAGATACTCAGCTGACCTACGACCTGGTCTGAAGTGACCAAAATGATTTCACTTACATATCGAATTCTTTGGTGGGCAGAACAGGTAGGTGGGCTCAGCTGAGTTCTTCCCCCTTCGCACAGACTCAGGGCCTCTCCATGTGATCACTGCCATAGGAGAGTCAGACTTTTTGCATGGCAGCTCAGGGCTCCAAAAGTGGCCATTCCAGGAGGCCTTCCCAGAAGCAGCAAGTTTTCTTGTGACTTAGCTTCAGAAGTTCAGAACATCCTTTCCATCGTATTCAACTGATCTAATAACTTTGCCTAGGTTCAAGGGGAATGGGGAGTAGACTTTACCTCTCAATAGTGGAATGGAATGGCATGTGCACACAAGGAGTTGAAGAAATTGATAGTGGCCCTCTTAGAGATAAGCCACCATATTCAGGGAAACCGATCAAGGTGTTTGAAAGAAAAGTGTCATTTTAATATTTAATAAGTAATAATATCTAAAAACATTCCTTAATTGATAAATGTTCAATGTGAAGAAAATCAATTAACAGATTCTTCAAGAACATCATTGTTGGATGGAAAAACACTTTTCAAACATATATTTTTGAATTATGACATGTTTGATGGTGGCTTTTTTTAAATTCCAGAGATCTAGAGAATGATGTTGTTAAATATTTTATTAAATTTCCAGAATAATCAGATTTATGTTATTTTGTACATTGAGTCTGAACTGTTTTCATTTCATTATTGATACTTTAAGCTATAGCTGTAGTTCACTTTGATCTTCAATTGTTAAACAAACACAAATGTTCAAGTTTCAGAATTTACTACTCATATCATTACAAATAATCCTGAAAACCCTGCAACTGAAAATTTAAGCATTGAGAACATTGAGCTTTGTATAGCATTATCTAACACCGTATGCAAAGATGCTAGAATCTTTCTTAACACCTAGTGCTTGTCTTACTCATATATAACATATGATGACTAGTTAAGTAAATTTTGCCAAGTTTTCTATAAACCACCAGTTCTTTCATGCTTTTTTCCCCTACCACTGCTCTTATGCAGTCATTGAAGATATTCCTTTCTTAGTACTATTTGAAAACTGACTAACTTGTCTTTCTGACTCCTGCAAATAATGTTCTTTCTTAAGTATTAGATCTTTATATTTGCATACCAGAATATACCATAAATTAAGCAAAAATGAGAGGCCCACAGTATTTTCTTTTTTTTTTTTTAATATTTTTTTTATTTACTTATTTATTTTTGACAGAGAGAGAGAGATACAGAGACAGAGAGAGAACTGAACTAGGGGAGCTCCCAGTTCAGCATATGGTTCCGCACGGGCCAGGGCCGGGATTCGATCCTTGGTCCCCGGTGCCGCAAAGTGGGCGCTTAACCCACTGAGCCATCCAGGCTTCCCCAGTATTTTCAATATCATCAGTTGAAGTATAAAAAGCTCAAATAATCTCAGCTACTTAACTAATATAAGCTCAACATACCATCTTAAATATACTCTAGAATATGTTATCAGATAATGTCACTGATCCACTTCCATACCTGTTACTACATTGTATCAGTTATCTATTGCTGTGTGACAAACCACTCCAAAGATCAATAGCTTAAAAAGATGTTATTATTCTTTGCAAGTCCCTTAGTCTTGCCTGGGTTCACTCCCATCGATGCATTAATCAGGTGACTTGTCTGGGACCAGGTCTAAGATGGTGTCACTCATATGTCTTGGGCCTTGGTGCTGGCTGTCAGTTAAGCCATTCTTTCTGCATGGTTTCTCATTGTTCAGAAGCAAAGCTTCTTTACATGGTAACATGTGCATTTCTAGAGACAAAGGCAAGAGTCCAAGGCTTTCAAGGTCTAACTTCTAAACAGTAAAAGTTCAGCAAAATTCTAGTTGTCAAAGCTAGTCAGGAGGCAGGCTCAGATTCAAGGAGTAGGAAAACATACTCCATCTCTTGGTGGGAGGAGCTCACATTATTGATAAAATAATGTAGAAACTTCATTTCAAAATGATGTTATAGGTTGTCATAGAATTTTAAAGTATCTTGCAAAATTTTAATTTGTATATCACATTGAAGATTTAGGCATTCTTATTACTATAAAGTCGAATCCCAATGATAAATAATGGCTAAAAAATAATGTATTAAGTTTTTAAGCTTTCATTTTTTTACTGACACTTTAATCTGTACCTGTAATTCACTGAGACACTGAAATGCCAAACACAATGAACTTGTACCTTAGTGATTTCAAAGAGAATTTTGTTGTATATTGTTTTCATTTTCACACCGCTGTCAGTTTGATGGATAAAATTTGAAGATGAATTTAGTAGTTTATAGTATAACTTGTTTTGTTCTGAGCCTAATCAATACAGTACATCTATCTTGAAATGTGAGCCTGATCAATATTATCATTTCTATGTTCACAGTTGTTTTTTAAACACCCTGCTTTTAACCAGTAATCTATTTCTAGTTGCAGGAATAATTCTTCCACCTCACCTAAAATTATATATATATACACATATACATATGTACACACACAATCATATACATTTATGTATGTGTGTGTGTGTGTGTGTGTATATATACATATGTATGTATATGTGTGTGTATCTATCTCTCTATATATATGCACAAAGCTTCTAAAAAGTGTAACAATTTTATCACAAAGACCAAATATCAAGCATCTGAAATGAAAAAAAAAAGTGTTTAAACACTCTGCCATGTGCATCCTTGAGAACAGAGGTAAAAAGTCACTTAGAACAATACTGCTGATGACTACGTGGTGAGTGGAGGTAGGCCAGGAAAATGTGTATGCATCTGGCTTGTCATTTCTTTGGTGGCAGCCTCTGTATTCATTTTGTATCGTTTCCTTTGAGAGAACCAGGGCCTGAACTTGCAGGAAATTTACAGAATTCTTAAGAACTCTATTACTCTTAGTCAATGATACTTTTATAAGGCAGTCAAATATAAGCACAGGAAGCTTTATTCCCAAATTAACACACAAAATAGAGGTTAATATGATGGTGTATGGGTGGTCTCAAATATACTAAAAGAAAGATTTAACACCTTTAATTTGTACCAACTGAATTTTTTAATAGTCAAAAAAGACCTTTTAAAAGAGAAATTTGAATCAAATATTCTGGGGAAGCCAGGATGGCCCAGCAGGTTAAGAGCTCACTCTGTAGCCCCAGGTACTGAGAATCAAATCCCGGCCTCAGCTCATGTGGACCCATATGCTGAACTGAGGTGTGCTTCCCATGCGGGAGGCCCCCAGTTCAGTTCTTGCACCCCGGTTCAGCCCCTGGCTCAAGGGGATGTGCCTCCCACGTGGGAGGCCCCCAGCCCAGTTCCCACCCTGTGTAGCCTTCACCCACCTGTGTGGACCAAAACCATGTCAAAATAAACAACATACAACTATGGAGACTGCTCTGGGCCCTCCCCCTTCTCTCCATCTCTCTCTATCTCTGTCTGTCTCTGTCAAAAACAATAAAATAAATCTTAAAAAATATATATTATTTGAATGCCTGCAGTAGTATGGAAACAACTAATTTGGTCAAAAACTATTTTATAAATAGGTGGTATAGCCTTAAAAAGTTAAGAATCATGCTTAATGGGCTAAGAGCTAGGACAAAAATCCATGTCATGAGACTCTCAGTTCATTATCTTATTAGACTTCATCATCCGTTACTGTTCTCTAAATTTTATCCAACATCAGTTCATTTGTCCTTTGATCTCAAATATCTAAAAAAGTATGGGGAGAGAAGAAGAAAAATTTTGTTAAAAGCAAACAACAACACCATAATTCACAGAACTAAAAAGGATGTTGAAAAATCACTCTTTTTCTTTCAAGTTTATGTACATGCATATAATGTAATATATCACATAGAAGATGCATCACCATTAAAATTTTCCATGGGCCAAGGCAAAGTAAATCTTCCCCTTAGTTTCTATTTGCTCTAAGTTCTTAAATTAAATAAAAGCTCTTGCTAACAAATTTTTCAAACTCTATTCTAATTTTAGGGCTCCAACTTCCACCAAACTGTTTCTTGATTTAATTTTTCAGACACAGTATCATGCAAATGTAATCAAGTTCTAGTCTGCCCAATTTTCAAAATGGACTATCTTCTATTCCCTCAACACAATAGAATTATTACCTCCCTGGGCACAACTTGAAAACTTTATGCCAAAAACTGAAGAAAAACAATATCTAGTGTGGAAGAGATTTTAGGAAACTAAGTGCTATAAATTGTTTCAATATTTCTAAAGGGCAATTTGGCAATAAGTATTAAAAAAGTCTTTTTTAAATTGTGCAGTTCTTTTGACTGAGCAATTTTACTTCTAGCAATTTAACTTAAAGAAATAATCTCCCTGTGCTATAAATTTTCCTACAAACAAGGTACTCATAGTATGTTTTCTCACATCATCTAGCTAACAATCACCTAAAATCACCTAAATGTCCAAGAACACAAAATTGGTTAAATAAACTGTGTTATTTCCCTATATGAGCAAGTAATTGATAGTGACTAAATTTTTAATATGTGGAATGATACAAATCTGGGTTCAAGTCACATACTACCTGTTTGAGAATGACAAAGCTATTTAAATTTTCTAAGCCTCTGCTTCCTCTTGTTAAAATAACCTTGGTGAGTTATTGTGAGGATTAAATAAGTATTTAAAGTACATTAATATCCAGCTTTTGTACACAGCAAGTGTTCAGTAGATCTTAGCAACTAATATTTTTAATTTAACTTAATTGTTTGGGAGCTATTAAATATCTTTTTATGAAAGATTCTTTAGTTTTATTGAGACTAAGGGTTACAACTTATTGTATATAATATTGCGAAATTTGTGCATGTATTCATTTTTACAATGAAGAAAAAAAGAACAGTGGAATATAATCATCAAAATGTTTTTTAAAGATTACTACCTCTAAATATTTAAATTCTGGGTGATTTAATTCTTTTCTCTTATATACAGGATCCAGAAACTCATAGAAAAAGGGGTGTTATTTCTGCCAGACCCTGTATAGTCCAAACACTTTACAATATACAGGTTTGTTCTGTTTGTTTGTTTTTATAAGATTTATTTTACTGTTTTGAGAGAAGGGAGAGAAAGAGAGAGAGAGATCAAGAGAGAGAGAGAGAAGGAAGGGCCTGGAGCAGTCTCCATAGTTGTACATCATTGGTTGTGACATGGTTTTGTTCCACCCAGGTGTCTGTGAGGCTTCGCAGGGCAGAACCCAATGAGAGTGGGAGTGGTGGAGGTGGGGCCTCCCACTTGGGAGACAAGAACCTTCGCAGCAGAGCCATCCTGGCAATTATCAGTTGCACTGGAGTTCAGCCTATGGTGCTGCAAGAGCCAGACCGGGAATCAGAATTGAACCTCTGACCTCGCCATTGTGAGGCAAGCACTTAACCACTGAGCAATCCCGGCATCCTCAACAGTTTTTATTCTATATGCAGAAAAAAACACACATTAAAAATAAAAAGTAAAAAAAACAAACACATCTTTATATCAGCTTGCTACTTAAACAGCACACTGGGTTTTCTCAGTTCCATTTTTGTATGAGGGGAAAGCGGACCTCAGACAGAGTGGGATATGCTGAATGGAACTTCTCTCTAATACCCCAGGAGAGATCTTCCAACCTCAGTGTAAAACAAGCTTTACTTCTTTTTCTTTTCATGACCCTTTCATTCTGTAGACAGACAATAGTTTCGATATTCAGAAACCTGAAATTTTAATAAATTTTTTAAAAATATGAATAGTCAAATAATCTTCAAAGGCACAAGATAGGGTTTTGCTCTTATCCACTTAATTAATAACCACATGTTGCTTGCCTACTACTATAGTGAGAAGATGGGATGTTAGAGCTCAGAAATAAATAAGATACAGTTATTCCCATGAAAGAGCTTATAATTTTAAAGAAACAATTGTGTAGTAATCTACAATTTACAAAGCACTTTGCATCTATACCCCTGTTTAGTTCTCATAACAATGTTGTAGGGGTGGGGTAGCATCATTATAATGATGTTTAATTTATGGTGTAAGACAAAAAGACATAAATAATTTGTTCAATTTCTAGCAACAGATCCTACATCACCCTATTTCAAGTCCGCTGTCCTTTCCACTAAACTACCACTAAATGTATCAGGTATATATGAGTATCAGTTTCCGGTCTGCTTCAAACCTTCTTAGAGAGCCCCCTCTATCTGGTTCACATATCAGGACATATACATTTACTACTGTAAGTTGTTGAAGACCCATTATCTTCTGACTCATTGTCTACTACATCAAATACCATATAAGCTTTTGTTTTGTTGTTGTTTTAGAATTTAGTACTAAAGAAAGCTTTACTTTACTAGAGGAAATTATGTATTTCCTGCTATCTAATAATAAGAATTGTGTAATTGATCGTACCTCCTTTGTTTACTTGGCTTCCCAAGAAACTCAAAGTCAACTTTGAATCCAGTATACGAGTAATAGTAGGTTTCCACTATATATTTCGGGGATAAATAAAAGAATGAATAATTGAATAAATGAGTAAAGCAACAATGTTGGCCCTTCCTATTTGCATATTTGTATTATTTTCCTTAGTCCTTCTATTACTGTTTATATGTTATTATTATTTTACTATGAAGTCCTATTATAATCAGCCTCAAATCCTTTGCAGATTGAGCCAAAACACAAATAAATCAATAAACAAATTACCTACTATACATATTGAATATTAAGGTTTTTCTTCAAGACTTCTAATGCAGGATTCAACACTTCTGAGAGCACGTAGAGATTTACTCATAATGCTGCCACAAGGCAGTAAATCAGGATATAATTTGATGAGAAGAAGAGATGGCCTTGACAGCAGATGCTAAAGACACTAAAAGCTTATACACATTATAAAGGCCTATTTACTTGCAGCTCTGTTTCCCAAAGCAAAGATACAAATTTGCCCTTCAACCCTTCAAACCCTATGCCTCAAGACATACCTGATGTCTTTCTTCTGTTTCTTTCTTTTCCTATATGTAAGCATTTTTACTTGTGTAAAAATTATAATAGGAAGTGTAGGGGTGAAAATAAAGAATTACTTGTCTAGGTCCCAGACATCTGGCCACACCTTTCACAATAACCTTTAACATGCATGTACATATCAGATTCTATGCATCAAGGTTTTGTGACATGGCCACTATCTACAAGGAGTTCACAGTCTTGGTGTTTATAATACTCATGTGGAAAATGCAAAGAGAGAGATTTCCATCTATTTAGGAGGCATAGAGACAAGGTATTTAGGGAAGGTGATAGGAAGACTTCCTGGAGGAAGAGATATCTAAGTTAATTTTGAAGGATGATAAAAGTTAGCCTGTTTGGGACAGGGAGCAGGGCCAGTTGAACAGTGCAGATAGAAGTAATATGTCCAGTGAAGCTGATATATACCATTACAGCTGCACAGATTTCACAACTATTGAAACTGCAAGTAACCGTTACTAGAGTTCATGAGTCCTCCTTGGAGACTTTGGTAGCTCAAGGTTCAAGGATCCCCATGTAAGAAATTAAGTCCCCACTGGGCATAAAACAGGAGATACCACATTTGGACTTGTCTATTAGTTAGATAACTGGCTGTTGAAGAAAAATAAAATTAGAAACAGGAAGAATTGGAAGGCTTTTGAGAATTTCAGATCAGAGTGGATAAAGAGCTGAAACAAGTCAGTGATGGTAGACATAGTGAGGTGTAGGCAAAGTCAAAAAAAGTTTAGAAATCCATCAGTAGAATTGGTAAAGGTAGAGAGCAAGAAAAAAGGAGTAGTCCCTAATGATTCCCAAGCTTTGGTGTGGGTTACTTTAAGCCTGTTAGTGTTACCAACTGAGGGAAATCGTAGGGTTTAGACGCATTGAGCTTAAGGTGCTCATGAGACCCTCAGATCAATTGGCCATCAGGATATACAACTCTGAAGCTTGCAGAAGTAATGAGCCTATAAAACAGCAAAAATTGTTGCTGATATGACCACCTGGGAACGAGGTGGGAGAATGAGAATGTGAAGACCACTGGATTTTGTGAGGGCATCAACATTTTACTGGTTGGGTGGAAAGACAGGAGTCCATAACAAAAATAGATAAAGGAATGTAAGGTAAAGGAATGTAAGAAAAACTGAGAGACAAAATGTTTTAAGAGAAGACTTCATCATCATTGTGAAATGCAGCAAAGGATCCAGAAGATAAAGATAGAAAAGCATCCTGGGTTTTTGTATTTAAGAGGTCAGTGGTAACCTGGAAAAAGAGCTACAGAAGTAAAATATTGGTTGCCATGAGCCGGAAGGAGGAGCAAATGGCAAGTTGCTGTTCAACAGACGTAGTTTTAGGTATACAAGATGAAAAAGTTCTAAAAAATTGTTGTGCAACAATGTGCACATAGTTAACAACACTGTACTGTACACTTAAAATTTTAAGAGAGATTTTGTTATTTTTTTTACAGTAGAAAGTATTCATAAATTAACTAGAGTAAAACATAATAATAAAATAATGCTTTTTTTTTTTAAGGGCAGTAGCATCATTTTCATTGTGCTGATAGAAGCCAGACTGGAGTGGACTAAAGGGATATGGTAGGGAATTGCAGACATGGACAGCAAATGGAGAGTACTTTTTGGAGAAGAGTGCATGAGAAGGAATGCTGAGACTGGGTGTCAGATGGAAGGTGGAGGCTTGGTTGTCCTTGGACTCTGCTGTGAGCATTTTCTTATAGCCTAGACCACATTTTCAGGCAATCTAAACTCAACATAGGTGAACTGGCTCTGCTAGTAACAATAGTTTTCTTCTTGTCCCTAATCCCTAATGATGATGCTGTGGAGCTTTTCAAATTGCTTGCAGCACATTCTTGCATTACTCCATTTACTGTCCTAGTCCACTCTGTTAACTTGATTATCATCTGCCTCCAATCATGTGCCCCACCCAAAAAGTTTACGCCTGATCATCATGGCCTAGATTGTTAAGGAGTGGTACATTCCAGGGCCTTCCACAGATGAAGTTTTCTGATTTGTCAGGTGGTGCTAATGCCATTTCCAAATAGTCGATTTATAAGGGTACACCATTCTTTTAATATTTTATGAACATCAATCTTTATTCAAAAGAAAACTTGAGGGTCCTAAAGTTTTTTATTTTTTTACTTTGATAAAAAGTTGCAAATTGTGTTGTTTGTGAATTGCATTCTTTACAATTTATGGACCGTTCTTCAGAGTTATAAGTCATATAGGATATGTCAATTATATATCAATTTAAAATATAAATGTTTTGTTTAAAAAATGATGTAGGTATGAGAACTAATCTTAAAGACTGATTTATTTAATTCATTAGTGCAAACAGAACTAGAAAAATATTTCTCAAAAATTTTAGAATAGAACCTATTTTATAGAACTTGTCTTATGAAGTAGTATCCATTTAGTTAATTCAACTACTCATCCAAACATTTATTAAGAGCCCAATGCTTGCCATAGGTATACACAATGTTTTAGAGAAGTAAAGGAATTAGCTACCCAACTTTGTATAGGAATGCCACAGAAGGCATTAGAGATGCTAATACTTGATTTGACATTTGAAGGAAGTTTATCAGGTATAACACTAGTAAAGGACATTTAATGAGGTAGCAGCTTTGCACAAAATAAGTTAGAATGGTCAAGCCAAAAGTGGAGGAAATAGAGAAGAAAATTAGAAAGCTGTAGCAGTCACTGGTTCAGGGGAAATATGACTACTTTGTGACAGGAGCTGGACAGATTAGATTGTGTAGCCTCTGACCTTTCTTAAGAAGCTTGTGGTCTAGGAAAGAAAAAATGTAAATGCTTCTATAAGAGGGCACACAAAAGAAGGAAAAGAGGAAAAATAGGTGTGGTGTGAGAGACAGTCTTCACCTTTGATGTGTGCTGTTATGAGCTGAATTATGTCCCCTCAAATTTATACTTTGGAGTCCTAACCTCCAGTACCTCAGCATGTGACATCATTATTTGAAAATAGAACCATGGAAGGTATTTATTAGTTAAGTTAAAATGAGTTTATACTAGAGTAGGATTGGCTCATAATCCTTATGAAAAGGGAGATTTGGAGACAGATACACATACAGGGAGAACGTCATGTGAAGATGGACACAGCGATTGAGGTGATTTTTCTAAAACCAAGGAATGTCAAAGCTTGCCAGAAAACCACCAGAAGCTATCGAAAAGGCATGGAACAGATTCTTCCTCTAGGTCTAGGAGAGAGACCTCAGAGGGAACCAACCCTCCTAATGCCTTGATCTTGAATTTCTACCCTCTAAACTGAGACAATATATTTCTGTTGCTTAAATTACCTGTTTTGTAACACTTAGTGTGGCAGCCCTAACAAACTAATACACATCATATAAGCAGCCTCATTTTGTCAAGTTAACCCAAATTGACAAATTATACTACAAGTGCAATTAGAAATCCATGAAGCCAGAATATTTTACCAAATACCCTAAAGTTTAAGAAAGAACCATGGCCACATCATAACCAAATATTTTCCATCTTAGAGAGTAAACAGGTGGTAAATCAATAGAAAGTTATTTCTCTCATACGTTTCAAAATCCCTTGCTTCTTAGAGTCAGTCACAAAATCTTTTATTTGCAATAACTGATTTAGTTCCTGTATGTTCTTTTAATTTTGAGGTATTTATTTTTCATCTGTCTATTCAGCCCCATTCCAAGCTCTGAACTAAAAGATATTCCTAGTCAAAGAATACTTTATAACAGTGGATTAATCACTTCATCATCTAGGACAATGCTCAGGCATTAAATAGGCTTTCCTTGTGTTCTTTATAACCAACCCCAGTTTTGGGGGGCCTGTCCCCAAACACCAGATTAGGCTGGATCTTCTTGGCAGCCATTAAGTCTCCCCAGCTAAGACTGTGTTTCATGATTTTCCTGGTGGTTCATTCTATCGCTGACCACTCCCGTGAAAAACTGTGCCAAGTTGGTGGATCTGGCCAATTTCTGGATTCTTCCTTCCTCTGCTTTGGCCTGTCAAAGCACTGATTAAGCTCTGACATAGTTTCTCTTCTACTAGACACTGAAGATTTTATTTTCTAGTTTTAAAAATAAACATACTCGTGGTCATTTAGCATAGCTGTCAGTATAAATGAAGATATGCTATAACAAACAACCCTGAATTACAGCAGCTTATTAGCCAAGATTTTTCTTTTCGTTTTTGTTATATGTCCATTAGGAGTCCGCTGGGGTATCTGCTCTTCAGTCTTTTCATGTACTTCCTGCTCTCTTTGCTCTGGGACCCAGAGGCTGACAGGTAGCCACCGCCTGGCATAGAGCCAGTTGTGGTCAAGGCAAAGTGAGCTCTAAGGAGACCACTTTGGTATCTAAATGTTTCCACCTAGAAGTGACTCATGTCACTTCCACAAAACTCATTGACTAGAAAGTTCAGCGTTTGCTACTCCAGGAAGGCAAGGAGAACTGGATGTTGAAAAGTAGCACCAAGAACTACCACAATTGAAATGGCTTAGGTAGCACCAAGGACTAACACAATTCTCTTTATTAGCTTGCATATTATCTAGGTCCATTGTTTCTTGTTCACAGACTTCTAAATAAAAATAACCTAACAGCTAATAATGTTTGTATGGTGCTAGACTTGAAAGATACTCTAAGCATAAATATTGATATTAGTTACCAAATAAAATCCATTGAGATATATGTTCACATCTTAGATATTAACTTAATGTTGATTAGCATATTTAAATCTCTGCAATATTTTAACAGAAAAACCCTGTTTAATTTTATT
>PVKE010005668.1:0-57941 GCA_004027555.1 Craseonycteris thonglongyai
AGTTGTACATCATTAGTTGTGACATAGTTTCATTCCACACAGGTGGATGTGGGGTTGCGTGGCATGGGAACTGAACTGGGGGCCTCCTGCATGAGAGGCAAGAACCTTCACGGCCATTCCGGTGGTTACCAGTTGTGCCACAGTTCAGCATGTGGGTTTTCACGGGCCAGAGAAGGGATTCGATTCCCAGACCTCAGTTGCAAGGCAAGCGCTTAACCTATTGAGCCATCCCTGGCATCCCCAGCCAATATGTCTTGAGCACCCATCTTGTACAAGGACATTCCTGGCTATGGTAGAGGGTGAGGCAGGTTCATGTAATAAGAGTAACCCACTTGGGGATCCCCGAGAAATGAATTATCCAATCTTGAGGCTCAAGTTGGAGAGGGTGGTTTGATTCTGCCACAGGCTGAGTGGATCCCCAAGGTCACTGGCAGGGTGAGCCATGTCTAACTGGCTGCCAGCAGCCCAGCATGAGTGTCAGGGCCCCTGACCAGTAGAGGGGCTGATGATTCCTGCGGGATCCTGAGCCATGTTTTCTGGGGTGGGGGTGTCTGCCTATGGCCCAGGTTCTCAGAGCCAGACCCCAGCCACACCCTGGAGGAGCGAGTGGTACATTGGTACTTCAGCCAGCTGGACAGTAACAGCAGCAACGACATTAATAAGCGCGAGATGAAGCCCTTCAAGCGCTATGTGAAGAAGAAAGCCAAGCCCAAGAAATGCGCCCGGCGTTTCACCGACTACTGTGACCTGAACAAGGACAAGGTCATCTCACTGGCAGAGCTGAAGGGCTGCCTGGGTGTGAGCAAAGAAGGTGGGTGCACGCCCCTGTGCTGCTGGCCTTCTAGTAAATTTACATGCCCCACGAGGCACAGAGACCTATAGATGGGACCGCAGGTACTTGCTTATCCAACTGTTTCCTGGGGGTGTGTGATGCTTTGTGCTTGGTGCCTTATATAGCAGAGGAACTGAGCGACCCGGAGACACACGTAGCCATGAGGAGACACGTAGTAAAGTGTTTCTACACATTGTGGTAAGTGCTCTGAGAGTGTGTTACGATAGGCCAGGTGCAGTGACAAGTAGACCCACACATACAATGGCTCATTGCTATTTGTTCATCTTGCCCATGTATTAATTGAGTGTGATTCCAGGTAGTGTGTGTGTGTGTGTGTGTGTGTGTAGGAAAAAGAAGGAGTGGGGATTGCTCTTTGCAGTCACTCTGAGATCCACTCTAAGAACGACTACTGTCTTCATCATGTGGCTTCCAAGGTCACCTTAGGGGTATTTCCATCCCAGTCACATGGCGCCGTGCATGTGGGGGACTTTTATGGGCTACCGTAGAAGTGACACACATCACCTCTCATATTTCACTGGCTAGACCTCAGTCACTGGACCTCACCCAACAGGAAGGAAGGCTGAGGGCCCTGGGAGAGGACGAGGGTCCTGGTCAACGCCTGCTTATCTCTGTCATGAGCAGGCAAGTGCTGGGCACTGGAGGAATGAGGTGGGGCATCTAATCAGACAGCCTTGACATATGCCATGAAGGAGCTGCAATCGGAACCCAGGCTCAGCCAATTCGGGCTGTTTCTGTATGGCCTGTGGGCAAGAATGGGCTTTGTATTTTTAAAGGGATGTAATTTTTTTAAAAAGACGAAGAAACGACAGAGACTGTACATGGTCCACAAAGGCTAACATATTTGCTGTCGAGCCTGTTCCAGGTAAGTTTGCCAACCCAGGTGTAAAGCAGTAGCTGCGGAGTGATGGGGAAGCAGAGGCCAGGGGTGGGACGAGAGTGGACGCGGAGGCAAGTGGAGAGTGCAGATGTAGATGAGGAAATAGCATTTTAGAGGACGTGAAAGATGTGTGTGTGACTGAAGGGCGTGTGTGAGGATGGCAGGGGGGCTGGCAGGAGGCAAGGTGAGTTTTGACTTTATAGGGTTAGCGGGAAGCTGTTGAAGGAAGGGGTTCAGTCTGAGAAACTATAGGATCCGTATTGCTTAAAAGTTGTTCTGGAAACAGAACGGGGATGAGCAAGGCACAGCACCTAGTAGGAGGCTGCGGTGATGGCGTCCCAGGTGTGAAAAACAGTGGGGATGAAGAGAGAGGTAGACTGCAGGACTTGGTGGCTGCGAGGACATAGGGACGGAGGTTTGGGCAGCTGGAGGATAGGTCCCTACGCTGGGACGGGCCACACAGAAGAGAGCAGAGCAGGCGTAGTAGGGCGGGGGTGGACAGAGTACGGTTAGCATGTGTCGGCTTGGATGCGCCTGAAGGACGAGGGGTCCACAGGGCAGGTGAAGGTTCTGGGCTGAAGAGACTGATTTCGGTGATGCAGACTTATGTGAAATGGAAGCTTTGGAGAGGCTGAAATTGCCCAGGAGGAGACGTAAGGGCTTTTCCCTGTTCTAACCCTCAGCTGAGAGTGCCAGCCGAGAGGGAGGTGTGGGCAGTGGCTGAGTTACCACGAGGTACCCAGTCTTGGGACCTGCCCCTCCAGCTCTGGGTTCTGGCTCTGGTTCTGGGGTGAGTGACCTCATCACTCTGGGCACTCCTGTCTAACGAGGATGCCTCTTTGTATCCTCACAGCACTGAGTCCCCAGGAGCCAGTACAGTGTCATGGTTTAAACCCTGCCTCTGCCACAGACTAGCTTTCTCAGCACGTACATACTACCCACCCATTCTGGGCTTCAGGTTCTTCATCTGTAAAATGGAACTAACCTTCGGGCTCTTGTACTCATCCAGGGCTCATTCAGGCTTGCATCGCAGGGCCTGAGACATGGGGAAGAACTCGGTAGCATTTCAGTATTGCTATTCTCCTTCGTAAGACTCGCCCCTGTCAGCGCACCTGTCACAGTGATGTGTGGCAGTTTGCTTTTCTGAGTCCCCCCTGAAGCTGTGGACTGTGTGTCTTCAGTTCCTAACCTCTAGCACAGTGCCATCCACTAGACTAGATCCTTGTCAAATGAGTGAATGCCTGGATGAGGGGCTCGCTCTTGTGGTGACATCATGCTTCAACACACGTGGAATCTGTGTTCATCCCACAGAGCACAGGCAGAGGGCAGGTGCTGGAAAGAGACTCCCTATGTTAGTGTAGAGCCCAGGCCTCCGCAGGAGCACTTCTGGTCTGGGATGGAACCACAGAGAGAGCTGGAGGGACTGCACCCTCGGTCCTCTTCCCATGCTGGTGGTTCTGCCCCACGCAGCACACGGGCCCAGGGGGGTGCTGAGTGTGGTGACCTTGGGTCCATGAGCTTCGGGTGGCTTCCTAACCTTGCTTGGAAGCCTTATCAGGCCCCAGGTGTCTGCCATCCTGGCTGACGCACAGGACCTGAAGGAAGTCCCCAGCTCTGCTCCTCACCAGGCAAGTTACCTAAATTCTCTGAGCCTCGCTCTCCTCATGTGCAAGAGAGGATATTATTTACCTCACAGATTTGGTGTGAACATGTAGCATGATGGAGCCCGTGAAGAGCTTAGCCTAGTACCAGGTTCGTGGTGAATGTACAAGAGCAGAGCAGTTGCACTAGAGGCACGTACCCACGAGCTAAGGCAGTGCCTGGCTCCCTCTGCTCGCTGCTCTGGGGAATGGCAGCAGGCCACTTGGGTAGCTGGTATGTAGGGGGTGGAGCCCGTGCCTTGGTCATCTGGTAGCATGTGGTGCCCCCTGGTGGTCCGAGAGGGACTTGCATGCCAGGTGGGGGGATACAGGGGAGGTGGGGGAGGACATGGTGTTTGGGGGTAAACGTAGCTTTGAGTCTGAGGGACCTCATTTTTTAGAAATGCCTCCTGAACACAGGCGTTTTTAGCAACCAGATCCTCACGGGGACAGTAAATCATCTGCAGCTTGAAAAGGCCAGTCATTCTGATGCCGGAGGCCTCTTCCTTAACTGGTCCTTCCCAGTTTAGAAAGCACCTTCATCGGGATTTATGTCACCATCCAGTGAGCAGGCAGAGTGGAGACTAATTCCTCCGTTTAAAAACAAAATGCCAGCTCCCCCTCCGGACTGCCTGAGGATGCCGCATGCCCTGGCTTCAGGCCTGAATGCTTCCCCTGCCGTCCTTGGTGCTTCAAGCAGGCTCTGGAAGCTCGGCGAGATCTGAGTTTGCCCCACCACGTAAAAGCCTTGCCATCCCCAGCGTCCACTTCAGCATCATCACACGGGGATGTGATCATGTTATAACGATCGTGCACAATTGCTATGAAGATCAGCCAACATGACTTAGGTAAAGGGGTTAGTGCAAGAAGTATTCGCAAGGGAGAGCTACACTTCATTTCCCGGGTCTCCGCGTGGTGGGCAGGGCTTCAGTTGGCCCCTTTATGTGCTTAGTTTTCCGCGCACCACGGAGGGAAGCAGCAGCTGGTTGGAGCAGTCTAGGAGGGCACTTGGAGCCCGCTAGCCTGGCTCTGCCACTTCCGCGCTGCCTATCTTTCCAAGTTTGTTTCTTCGTCTGTAAAATTGGATATACCAACGTCTACCCTGCCCCCTGCCCCACCCCATGTTCTGGCTCTCTGGGGTCTTAAGGAAGGTTAGCACGACTGGGGGATGTTTTGCTGTGGGCTCCCAGGACCGATGGGTGGGTGTGGGTGCCACACTTGGTACTCCTGAAAGCCCTGTGCCTGCCTTCATGACTTCAGTCAGTCTTCAAGGCAACCCTGTGAGGGAGGCCGTGCAAGGCAGCACAGCTGTGATCCTAGTTGCCTTCTATACACAAACCCAGAGGGGTAGGGCATGTGCCCAAAGTCACACAGCCTCCAGGGGTCACACGGAGCTGGCCCCACTCTTGGTGTGCTGGCCTCTGGGCCCTGCAGGTGGGCCCTGTGGGGCAGAGTGGGGTTAGCAGAACGGGCCTTGGACCTTGGTTAAGTCACTTGACTGCCCTGAGCCTTGGTTTCCAGATTTAAGTAAAAAGGCTGGACCAGAGGATTGTTAAGGTTCTTTCCACCTCTGACATTCTGTGACTTGGAAAGCCAGGACCCAACAAGGTTATTCAGATGCCCTTCAGCGCCAAATCCCTTCTTAGCTAATAGCTGCGGGGATTCCAGAGAGGCACCCCAGTGGGGGCCTGGCCTTATGGAAAAGGGACTTGGTTTAAAAGTGATGGCTGGCTCTGGGTTCACCCAAGGAGGACAGGGCTACGGATCCGGAACGAGACGCATGACCACACAACCTCTGGCTCCTTCCCCGTCCGATCCTCATTCTCCGGGTTAAAGGCATAGAAGAAGCTCTACCTGTTCCCGGGTCAAAGCCACTCGAGTGTCATATGTTCCTATTTGTTGCAGGTGGTAGTCTTGGCAGCTTCCCCCAGGGAAAACGAGCAGGCACAAACCCATTCAGTAAGTCGCCTCTTTCTGGGGTCCCCTCTGTGGGCCCCCTCATGCAGCTTTGGTAGTGCAGTTAGAGTGGAGGGATCAGCCAAATTCCTTAGGCTCCCTTTTTTAATTTGTTGGTTTGTTTTTGTTGAGGATGCAAGAGGAAGCTTAGTTAGTACTATGATGATCCCGCCCGCCCCACCTTTAAACAAGCAGCTGCCACTTCTGCCCCTGGCTACAAGGCTGGTGTTTGGGAGAAGGAGGGTTTGTGCACAGTGCACACTCCCCATGTGCGCACTAGGCAGAGCCTGGTGTCCTAGAATGCGGGGCTGGTTCCGGTGGCCATTGCGATACCTCCTGGTGGTAAAGGAGAGGCTGGTAAAGCATCAAGTCCAGGCTTGCTGTGCCCCACCCAGCCCCGTGTCCACAGCAGGTGGACAAGGCTGCTCTGGGGGAAACTGGTCAATGGAGCTGCAGGTCTCATAACCCCAAGTCTAACTCCTTGCTTACACCTCCCCTTCTCAGTAGGACGCCTCATCTAAGGAGCAGAACACCACAGGGCAGGCGGAGAGATCGGGAGGCAGGACATGGACCATCAGACACCTAACCTTCGACTTTGCCCTCGACCCAGTCACATCCCCTGTAACATGAGCGGTGCCCACTGTGTTTGCACTTTTAATAACTCTTATTTGCGTGTTTTCTTTTTTGGCTTCATTTGTAAACACCAATATCTAATACCACAGTGGGGAAAGGAAAGAGAAGAAAGACTGTTTATTCTGTCTTTTATTGTAAGTTTTGGATCTGCTACTGACAACTTTTAGGGTTTTTTGGGGGGAGGGGCTGTTGTTGGGACTGAGATGAAAGAGATTTATATACTGTATATAAATATATATGTAAATTGTATAGTTCTTTTGTACAGGCCTTGGCAGTGCTGTTTGTCTGTTCACTTCCCTCTCCCTGCTCTGGGTTGTGGGCACTGTGGACACACAGCCCAGCTTTCTAGCAGCCAGGACTCTATCGCCAGCCGACCTGCACTGTGTTTGGAAACTGATGTCTGTGCACATGTGGACGGAAGCCCTGTGACAAGACTGCAGACTCCTCAGGTCCTTTCTAGGGGAGGAGGGACCCGCCCCACACCATCGCTGCCGAGGGTGGTTGGGTTGAGGAGAGCTGGGAGTGGCCGGATCAGGCACCAGCGCCCCCACACCCAGGGGTTCCGATTATCCAGACCCGCAGCTGGCCCAGGATCCGTGGGCGCACATTCTCAGAGGATTTGCGTTAGGTCAGCTGAAGCATTTCCACGCACACTTAGCATCTGCTCTGTAAAGCATGAGAGGAGAGGCAAAGAAGAAAAAGGCGCACGACGGGGCCTTTATGTAGCAGGTGTTTCATATTTAAGCAGCAGAGGGAAGAGGACAGAGAGTGGTGTTGATGAGTGCAGCACCCACAGGAGGGCTCCCCACCTGCAGGCCCACAGACGAGGCTTCGAGACCTAACTCTCAAGGCCACCAGGTCAGATGGGCCTTTACCTCCATGATGCCCCACCCCTTGCCCTCCCACCCGCCTCCACTACCCCAACCACTCTGTCGTCAGCACGGGCCTGAGCGAGGAGTTGTCAGTCACCTTATTGGTAAATGACCGGTTTTATAGTTTAACCCAATACTGACATTCCTCCTGTTCCCTCAAATGCTCTTAAGGGCTTCTAGGCTGGAGGTCAATGCCAGAGCAACACCGATTTGGGGCCCCTGACTTCTGCCACCCCTGGAAATGCAGGGGTTATAACGCAGCAAGGGGGAATTCCTGGCCCAGCTTTTCACAGACGCTTCACCAGGGCCCCAAGGGGGGCTGCCCAGCCTCTGGGTCAGACGACAGCTTCCTCTGCCCACATGACCATGTTCATTTGGACCGAGAGCAACAACTGACACTTAGCATCCCTTCCCACGAGCTGTCATGGCAGCAGCAAGGGGGCGTGGGTACCCCAGCACTGGTGCCTTCTCGGATTGCTCTTGGGAATCTGGCCTCACATCTGGTCTCCCAGCCTAGGGTTCCCTGAAGAGCATCCACCTGTGGACTGTATCCCATCTCGATCAGAAGGCTTTGGCACAGTCCACACGGGCCTCCTCCAGGCCCGGCTCAGGCGGGATGGGGGCCCCTCAGGGTGACGCACGGCCTTCCCAGGACCTGAGCTGAAGGTTCTTGCTGTCCTGGTGAAAGTCCTAGAGCCTGTCTCTGGGATGACTGGAAGCCTCGTACCAACATGGTGAGGTGGAGAGGGAGCCCTTGCCCATTAGCCTGGCCCAGAAAACTCGGTGTCCTGGAGCTAGATGGACCTTCCAGGAGACCCCAGCCCCCTGCTCTGGCCTGGAGGACGCATATATCAGCACAGAGGAGCCTCCTGCCGAAACCAGACTCGCCCCCAGACCCCTTCTTTCTCACATGTGTGTAGGCTGTGTTGTGTGGTTGTCCTTTGTGGGGAGGGAGGGAGACTCTTTGTAGCTTGTTTTATAAAAAATAAAAATGGGTCAACCTTGGTGGCTGTGGCCTCTTTCTTTGGGTGGCTTCCTCTTTTAAAAAGACTTCATTTCCTGCAAAGTCTGGTTGTTTTCCTTGACTTGGGCGTCCTCCACTCTGATCCTAGGAAGTCTGAGTTACTGGACAAGAAGGGGACCCACATGTGGCCATGAGGTGACATCGTGCTTCACTGAGGACACTGACTGATCCCCTTGGCCCTTGCCTTCGGTGTTTGTGCCCTCTTTGTAGTTCCCCCTCTTACCTCCTCCACCCATTCCATCACTGGCATGTCACCCCTAGGTAGCACTTTGGGGGCGGAACTGGGGGAAGCCCACTCCATAGCTTCAGGAGTGGGCACACTGGCCACAGTCCAGACCACAGGCCCCAGGCTGAGAAGTGGCTGTAGATGATGAGCCCCCAATGGGGTTCCTGCCATCTGAGCCCCAGTTCTGTGGGGTACATCTTCAGGTCGAGGCTGCCAGTCTGCGTCTCAGGGCTGGGGGCGCCTACAGGTGAGGACTGGCAGCAGGGACGGGGCTCTCAATTTCCTCAGGGGCTCCTGGCATCTTTACCTTTTGCCCCCTTTCTCTACACACACAGCTGTCCAGGAAATGGCTTCTTCACCACCCTCTGAGAATCTCCGTGTTCCTTTTCCCACAGTCTTGTCATTTGCAGATGAACACAAGGTAATTCCCCTGGAAAAATTCTCCCCCGGCCTTTTCTTCAGCTACGTTATCCTAGGAGAGGCTCTATGCCCTTGAACTTGGTCACACATTTCCCTTCTCCAGGGCTGACACGGGACCTGCCATCAAATATCAGCCCAGCCCAGCAAGACAGGCGTCCCCAGTCACACGTGTGGATTCAAACTCAGAAATTCAGTGACTTGTTGGGTGCACCCAGCAGGGGAAGGCAGAGCCAAGAGTCACCCCCAGATTTCCTGAGTCCAGGCCCAGCTCACCAGCTCCCGCAGCTGCCTTCCTTGAGGGGCTAGAACAGCAACCTTCTCTCTCCTGTCATCTCAGACCCCGGGCGCTTGCATTCAGCCGTCATCGCATTTTTTCTTTGAGCAGTTTAGGGTCTTTTTAAAAGTCACTAACTTGCAGGGGCCTATCATACACTTTGGGGATTTGGGGAAGAGAAATAAGGGAGGCAATTGCCCATGCAGGACCTCATTGGAAGAGTTGGGGTTGACCTAGCCTCCAACAGGGAGACCCAGCCTGGTGTGGGGAGGGGCAGGTCTGAGCTCACTTTTTAAAAAAAGATTTATTTTATTGTTATGACAGAGAGGGAGACAGAGAGCAGGGTGAGAGCCCAGAGCAGTCTCCACAGCTGTATATCACCAGTTTTCAACATAGTTTCATTCCACACAGGTGATGTGGGCCCGCACAGAGCTGGAACTGGGCTGGGGGCCTCCCACATGGGAAGCACACCTCAGTTCGGCATATAGGTCCGCACGGGCTGGGACCAGGACTCAATCCCTGGATGCCAGGTTTGCAAGGAGAGCGCTCAGTCTGCTGAGCCATCCCAGCATCTCCTGAGCTCACATTTGACTGCAGCCTCATGTAGCTTTCCTCTGCTTTCTCCAACAAAAGCTGGTTTCTCCACAGCAGGACTACGAGTGAAGAAAAAATGAAAGAGAGATCCATCCTGTTTCTTCCCTCACCAAGAGGCTCCTGCTCCATGCTTAGCTTCCTGTGGGGAGGAAAAGACAGGGGTGGGGGGCATTTTCAGTCAGGATCTCGGGAGATGGTTGCTTCTGGGGCCAGGCATCCTGTTGGTGCCCAGTGATGCTATCAGAGGAAGGGCCTCCAGGCCAGTGCCCACCTCTGCTCCCCAAGTGGATCTGGGTGGGTCAGGCAGCTGGCAGTATCAACCCCATGTAGGGAAAACCCAGAGACAGCGAGGCGGGTCACTTGGCCATTTACTCCTGAGCTTCTGAATGACTCATAGGCTGCAGGTGTGCCCACCAAGGAGGCTGATCCAGGCACCCGGATCTTCTGGTGTGTGGCATTGGCTCTTTTTTCCATTGCACAGATGACTGGCAAAACGACTCCTTTCTTCATGTAGTGCCACCAAACCAACACTAGGGCTTGGATCATTTCTCCCTTTGTGTGACTTTCATTAATTGACACAGGGAAGGGTCATGACCTTGGTCCTATACCTGCCTGTGAAATGCCTGTGCTAAGTATAGAGCACAGCTATGTCTTGTCAGCTCTGGGCCAGCCCTCTGGCCCCAGCCAACACCTCATCAGTACAGACTCAGCCTCCTGTCTACATCACCCTTTCCCTTCTACCAAGGTGCATTCTTTAACAAGGTGGAGGTGTCTTTGCCAGGCATCTTCCTAGTCAAAGCTTTGACTCTTAACTAATGTCCACAATCCTGTATGTGTCATCCCCACTGGAGTGGGGTGGGGGCTTATTCACATGGTTGATGGTGGAATATTTAGCTGTGGTCTCTCCACAAGAGGATGGGCACGTTGCTAAGGGACTCACAAGAATCAGTTAGGAAAGACCAGGACAAGCTGCAGTAACATACACTCCAACCTCAGTGGCTTAAATCACAAAGGTGTTCTTACTCCTGCAACATATCCATCATTTGCCAGCAGGGGGCGCTTCTCTTTGTTGTCCTGAGCTCCATCTTCCCCGATTGCCAAGGCCAAAAAAAAAGGGGGGGTGGGGGGTGGGGTGGAGATTATGGTTAGTGACATCCTGGTTCTTAAAGCTTCCATCTGGGACTGATCTATGTCACTTTGCTCACATTTCAATGACTAAAACAAATCACATGCTCCCATTTAACTCAAAGGCAGCTGGTAAGCATCGAAGAGTAGACTATTTGGTGAACAACTCTGGTGATTATCAATCACAATGTAGATTCTCTTTGTTTTCTTTTCTATATTAAGTGAAAATTTGTCGTTTTTACATTGTCCAAGAACAAAACAACTTGCTTCTTACAGTTTAGATGGTGCATTTTATGTACATTATTTCTGACAGAGCTATCACATTTATGAGAATGACTGTCTGCCCCCCACTTAGGAGAATGCACCTGCACTCCTGTGAGCTCCCAGCCCCCACCTGGAAGCTACATCTAAGGTAACCATGGCTCTGCAGTAACTGGCCACGGCCCCAGTGCTTGAGAACTTGGAGAGGGTAGGGGTAGCCCAGCTACTCTGGGTGAAAATAGTCGGATAAAGGATCTCAGCACCCTGGGGTACAAATCTGAAACTTTTCCTCTGCGGTCATTACTTTCAGCTGTGCTCTGCCGCGTCTTCCTCTGCTGTGTGGTGGATGCCTTCTGACAACTTGGGCACGTCCCATAACTTCCTGGTGACTTCAGTTATTCATAAGCTCAGTTCTGTCCAATGACAAACCCTCAATCTACAGCTTGGTGGAGACCCTCCGCTTCCTGCCCCAGCACAACCTTGAGCTGGCACCCTGACTGCTTGGAGGAAAGAAGGGGCCCTCCAGGCAGGCTCTGAGACCATGCCTCCTTCACTTTATCGAGCAAGACTCAGCTGTCTTGAGGTGAGGGGTGATAAGGAGGAACTGGGACTTTAAGGAAACTGATCCGGCTCGGAGGTCTATGGGCAGAGTTGGGCTGAACTGGGCTCTTTGAATTCCATGGCCCTAACTTTCTTTTTATACATTTCTATGGTTCTAACTTCCTGTCTCCCTGATAGATAGATGATAGATGATAATAGATAGGTAGATGACAGATATAGATGATGGTGATAGAATGATAGATGATAGATGATAGGTAGATGATAGACACATGATAGATGATATAGATGATGATGATAGATAAGTGATAGATAGATGATAGATGATAGGTAGAATAGGTAGATAGATAGATAGATAGATAGATAGATAAGATGATAGATGATCACACACACAGGGTGCCAAAAAAGTATATACACATTTTCAGTCAGTAAGCTGAGGACAAGAAACAAACTATCTTAAATTGTAACACTCTGTATATACCAATAACAAAAGATGACTACAAGTCACATTTGACTTCTGCAATGACAAGTGCTCAAAGTGGTTGCCGTCAGTACTATGTGATGCATAGATAACATCTCTGATATGTGCATCCCTTTTTCTTGGCACCCCGGGGAGAATCCTCAATCTTGGCATACAGCCAGAACGCCAACGTGGCTCGCTGGGTCTGCACGTTCTGATGCTATTGCAGCCCTTTTATTTTTATTTTTCCATTTCAGTGGACACAGAGCAGGGAGGAGGGAAGGAAAACCATGGGGTCTTTAACAGAAAACAGCTGCTGCCCTCTTCATTTGTTGGGGCAGCTTCTCAGATCAGTGCTGGCATGCCCACTGTGTTGCAGGTGTCCAAATCCTGGCTCCAGGATGGGACCCGGGGGGGGCCCTGGGGTGGGGCCTGTCCATTGCACAGGGCCTTCCTGTGGAAATTCCAGCTCGGGCTTGACCTCTTCCATTCTTCCTCACAAGCAATAGACCCCACGTCCGTGTTGTTCTAAGGGCCCTGCCTTTGGGCTTGTACCTGGCTCCCTACTGGGGTGTCCATTAAACCCACAGAAACTCACACATCCTTGCCATACCTTTTGTCGAGTTGCGGGCTGATCCCCAAAGCCACTAGCTTGGCTCTGCCCCTCTCCCACTTCTCTCCTCCCTTGCTCCCCAGTGCAGAAGAGGCTGATCAGCAAGCCCGCAACTTCACAAATGTCCAACTGGGGAACGAGGTGTCAGACCTGCAGCCAGCCTAGATCCCTAGCAATTCTCTCTGAGCCTCTGTTTTTTCAACTTCAAGGAGGAGGAGAGTAAGCAGTGATTTTTGCCTCCCTCCCTCCTATCTCTTCTCTAACCTTCTTTTATAGATTGGGGTGGGGGCTGGGTAGCTAGTTACAGAACTATTTCTACTATACGCTATCTTTGGGGAAAATGTCAGGCCTCAACTACTGTTCTTTAAGATTTGGGATACTTAGCATCTATCTCTTCTTGTTTTCTTAGTTTTGAGCCTTAGTCACTAATTCTAGGGAAGGTGAAAATGTTCCCCTTCAAATCTTGCTATAGTGACTTTAGTGATAGATGCAGGGGAAGTTGATCTCCAAGAGAATCCCCCAGTAGCTCCAACCACAAGCCCAGGGGCCCCCAGGGGCCCAGGAGCTCAGAATCCTAATGGGCCTGCTGCCCTAGACAATTCTGTTCTTGGGGCATCCACCCCAGGGCCAGATGGGACCCCTGGGAACCCGCTCATCTCCACTCCTCCCTCACACAGGCCTCTGTGCTGCATAAATAAATAAATACGTCTTCCAAATTCCCACGAGTGGCCCATTTCTGTTACTATGTGACCAACCCCCTGCCATGCTGGCACGGCGGAAGGAGTTGGGTCTTCTTATGAAAACGACTCTTAAGAGATGGGACCACAGCTGCACATGAAGACCTCAGTCTTTTCGGTGCTCCCCTCATCCCGTCTCCCAGCGTTAGCAACCCTTCCCCACAGGCGTGCCTCCTCCCTGCTGGCAGAGCCCTGCTTTCCGAAGGTCAGGCTAGAGACCCAGGTAGAGCTACGCGGAGCTAAGATGGCTCCAGAATGTTTTCTCTGACCCCCTTGTAAAGGTCCTTTCAAAATCCTAGACAGCTGTGCAATGGACCTGCTGGGGTCCAGGACCCTGCAGAGCCCAGAGCAAGATCACTGGCTTGGAGGGGCAGGAGGGCTGGGAAAGCTCCGCAGCGCCCCCTCTGGGAGGCTAGTGGGGGTCAGCAGAAGATGGTGAGGAGGACCCCTGGGCAGCAGCAAGAGCCAGACTGGGGTGTGAGAGCAGGCGTCTGTGTGCACCCAGGCAGCCGGCGGCGGCAATTGCCCAGGTGTCTCAGAAAGAGTCCTGGACTGAGAGCGAAGAGGTCAGCGTCTCATCTGGGTTCAGCCACTGAGCTGCCTTTGGCTTTGGGTCACTCCCTTCACGGCCCACAGACCTGATTCCAGCTGTCTGGGCTCTTTGCTCTGCTGTTGCACACAGGGCAGCAGGTCCGGCATGGAAGGAGCTTTGTGTGTTTAGGGGAGGGGGAGGCACCCGTAGAGAAGGAAGGGGTCCAGGCAGGCTGAGGGTCAACAGAGTGCAGAGGCGCCAGTCCAGAGAGGGAGGGACGCAGCAAAGACACCGTTAGGAAGTGGCACAGGTAGGACACAGCCTCCTTGGGGGTGGGGGTGGGGGATCCACGTTATGGGGCGGTGGTTCGCAGTGAGGGGAGAGAAAAGTAAGAAGGTGAGATGTGTATGCTTTAGAGAAAATAAGGTGCAGACAGAACCAGAGTAAGGGGATGTGCACTGGGGAGGAAGAAGAAAGGCAGGAAGCAATCAGAGGCGTGGCCAAGAGAGCACTGAGTCAGGGGCACAGTTGATGAAGAAAAGGGGTGATGGGCTGACTGCGGGGGGCAGGGATATGGATGGGGAAGTTGGGGAGGAGCATGAAAGGCATGGGGATGCTGGTGAAGGAAGAGGGGTTGGGAGGAATGAGACACCTCCAATGGGAAAAGCAAACTAGAAATAGGCTGTGTTTCTGCGGGGCTGTTGGCAGTTGAGGTTTCCGTATTTACGACTAGAGTGTGCAGGCCAACGTGTGGGCTGAGTGTGGTTCGGAATAGATGCTCAGGAGAATCCCAGCCTGTGGGCTGTTTGGTTTGAAATAGATACTTAGGAGAATCGTGACTGTACTTGAAATTTGCTTCTGGGACTGTCCCAGCCTCAGACTCCAGCCCAGGTCTCTGCTGAGCCCAGGCTCCGGGACACTTCCACTTGGGTGTCCCACAAACCCCCAAAACTCAATATTCCGATGGCTGGACACGTCGTCTCCAGCCACCTCTCAGCCGTGCTGGGTACACCAGCCAGCCACTTCCACAAGCCTGGGACCCCAGAGTCCTCCTTGCCTCTTCCCTCTCATGTCCTTCCCTCCTTGTCCAGTTTGTCACCATCGTTTGTACATTTCTCCTCCTAATTGTCTCTCCCCTGTGCCCTCCTCTCCACTCCCACTGCCACCACCATCTGCTTCCTACAGTCGGTGATAGTTGTAAATGGCCTCTGGTCTCCACTCCATCGGCTCCTCAACCATCCCAACCAATGCAGACAGCTCAGACTGAGCACCTGCAAGTCCAATCAGATCCTCTTGCTTGCCTGCCTAAAGTCCCTCGGGTGCAGCACTGAATTGTGTCCCTCCCTTTCATATGTTGAAGCCCAACTTCCAACGTGTGGGTGTTTTGAGATGGGCTTTTTAAGGAGGTAATTGTAGTTAAATGACGTCATGAGGTTTGGGCCCTGCTCCAGCAGGACTGTAGAAGGAGGGACCTGAAGGAGGACAGGCGGGCCAGCCGCTGGCTGACTGCACCTGCCTCCCCGCCTGGACCCGGCTGCCTCAGGCTCTCGCAGCCGCTAGCTCAGCCCCCTAGTCTCGTTCTTTGTTCTGGTGGTTGCCGCAGAGGGCATGATATTCTTTCTGGCAAGAGTTTCAATTTGGAATCAGAAGACTTGTATTTGTCTTCTGCCAGTGCTCCTGGAAAACTGTGTAACCTCTTGAAACCTCATTGAAAAAATGAGAATAATATCTGCCCCTTCTAGTTCTTATCCAGCCCAAGCACACGAATATGAAAGGCTATTTGTAAACTCACACTCACATAGACACGGGTCAGGTTGCTCTTGGCCACTGATATGAACAATTCTATCTTTAATCCCAGAGGTGTGGGGGCACACGTTCATAAAACCATGCATCGCTTGTAGCACTGAGTGGCCACTGGGACGTGGCTGCCCAGCCAGGATGGTATTTCCCAGCCTCCTTTGCATTTAGGTGGGTTAAAGTGACTGGCTTTTACTAATGGAATGTGAAGAAAAGTGATGAGTGTCACTTCAGAGCCAAGGCAGTTAGAGGTGTGTGTGTCTTCTTCAATGTTCTTCCCACCTGCGGCTGCGTGAAGAGAACTTCGAGGCTTCAGTGAGGGGCAGCATCGCGAAGTGGAAGGACACCCAGCTCCTGAACCGTCACGTGGCAAAGAGCCCCCGGTGACTGGGAGCATCCTCCCCAGATTGTTACACGTGTGAGAAATCAACTTTCACATTGCCAAGCCACTGAAATTCCACTTCTTACAGCAGCTAACCTCACTCTAAATAAATGAGCCAAGGGGCTGGGAATGTTCTGGCCCAGTCTGTAAGCAGCGCTGAAAACGAACATGGGCACAATGGCTGCCAAGCTCTTCTTCACACTAATACCCAGGCCATAGGGCCAAGGAACTGCAAAAGGACATCTGCAATGCTCTGTCACATAAGGTTGGCAAGCAAGTTGGTTACACACACATGCACACGCACGTGACTTTTGTAGGAGGGGCCTCCCCCCAGAAAACCACAGTCACCGTCTGGAGGGCGGGCCCCATGTAGTGCAGGCTCCCCCACTAGGTGAGGGTTCTAGGACCCATCTGCATCCGTGGAGCAGCTGGCATTGCTGTGAGAGGCTGCATTTGGCATTGGTAAGATTTTTTGGAGATTCTTTTGACATGTTTGCCCATTTCATGATGGGTGATTTACACACGTGTGGCATGACAACACACCTGCCCACACTGCGCTGAGTGTTTAGCAGTTTTTAACCCCAAAACGGCAAGATCCCCATGTCCCACCCTTCCTATTCACCCCAATCTCTTGCCCCAAGCGACTATTTTTTGTTTTCCCAGATGAAAAAAATCCTCAAGGGAATCTTTTTGCTGATGTGGAAGAGGTGAAACAAAACACCTCAGAAGCACTAAAAGGCCTCAAAATGGACAAGTTCAAAATGATGTTGAGCACTGAAACAAGCACCTTGATAGGTGTATTGCATCAGAGTACTTGTAAGGTGACGGAAGTTTAAACATGTAAGAATAAACACACAACTTTTTATAAATGAATTCCTGTTTTCTTTGGGTTCCCCTTCGTAAATAGATTCTAGAATTCCAGTGTTAAAGTGAGAAGTAATGGGCTTCAGAGGCCATCTATGAAAACCTCACGGGTGGTTTAGTAAACTGACCCAGAGAGCAGATGGGCCGGCTCGAGGCCACCTAGCTAGTTAGTGGTGGCATCCAGGTCAGCACCCAGTTCCTCTCTTCAACCTGCTTTCCCATTCTCTTTGGACAAAACCTAATGTCCGAAAAACCCAGAAATGACTCAAAAAGGAGGATATATGGGTACAAATGGATTTGATGATTTTTGCATCCACCATTTAATCAGCTAAAGCGCATTTTAAATTTTTAACGTAGTGGCTGGCAAAAAACTGAATGAGCCTTTTAGGCAAACCCATCCCCCTGCCTGATGTTGTGTGTGCTTTTGTGCCCTGTTGAATGCTATACTCTAGCCATGCCAACTATTGTTATTCCACGACTATGCCATCCCGCCCTTGAGCCTGTGAGCTGTTTCTTTCTGTCTGTCCTTCAACACCAAGTCCCCTCACCGAGGCAAATCACTATTTATGTTTTCCTTCAAGATGCTACTTAGATGTTCCATTCTCTGTGAAGTCTCTTCCAATTCCAGACTGGGTCAGTGTGTCTTTCCACTGCGCTCCCATGGTGCTGTTGATGCGATTCTCCGAGCACTCGTGACATAGAGTCACAGCTCTTATTTGCACCTTGGTAGCTCGTATACGCATAGGCTCCTTCCTATCACTTAGCTCTTGGGAAGGGCAACAGAACACAGTGTGCTGGCCACCCTCCTGCCTCTCCGGACCTGAGTTGTTCAGACCAGGATTGGCCACCTGACACAAAGCCATCAATCTATACGTGCCCCAATCCCCACGACACAGCCTTCTATGAGGGATTCTGCATTTTGGGAATGGCCTTTGGGGCATCAGAAATGGACCTTATCCTCTTCATTGAGAATTTGCACTCAGAGGAAATAAAAAGAGATGTTCCAGACTGTTGGGAATGGACTTGTGGGATCACGATTTAGTGTCGGGGCTGACGGCTGGCTGTGCTGGGCCATGTGCAAGGTAAGCAAAGCAGAGGAAGCACGTTGGAAGGGAGAAGGGGCGAGGCCCACAGGAAGGAAGCAAGGATGGGGGAGACTCTGGCTGGGGGAGGTGGAGAGTAGCCTTGGTTCCTGAGGGTTTTCAGGCTCCAGTGGCCTGCTATGCCTCCTGACTTGGGTTCCCAAGAACACCCCCCGCCTTCATAGCTTTGCCTCCCTCCATTTCTTCAACTAGGCTAAAGGGTTTCTGTTCCTTATAACCAAAAGAGCCTTGGTTAAAAGAATACCAGGGGATGCCAGGATAGCTCAACTGGGTGAGCGCTTGCCTTGTAACCATAAGTTCCGGGATCGAATTCTGGCCCTGGTCCATGCAAACCCATATGCTGAACTGCGTTGCAACTGGTAACCACTGAGATAGCAGTGAAGAATCTCGCCTGGGTTCTCCCCTCCTCTGCGGAGGCCCCGGTTTGGTTCCTGCCCCATGCGGCCCCATATCCACCTGTGTGGAATGAAACCATGTCACAACTAATGATGTACAACTATAAGGCCTATGGGCCCTCCCCCTTTCTCTCTCTCTCACACACACAATAAAATAAATCTTTAAAAAGAAGAAGAAGACATCTCACCTCTCCCTCAGGATTATGAGTTTCTTGAGGTTAGAAGCTTTCTTACTCTTCGTGTATTATCAGCGCGTAGCTCAGTGCACAGAAGGTGTTCAAAATGCATTTGTTGAATGAATGATGAGCAAACAAATGAATATGCCCACTGGTGATAAATATAGGGCCTTGTTTCCCTAGCTGGAATCCCACCCCACCAAGCATTTCTTAGACAGAAAGCTGTTTTCCTCTTTAATCATTGCAGCTCTGCTCCTTATGTCCTCCAATGTCTTAAAGCCCAGATTGTGACAAGTGAAATTTCCCTGAAGTATACGTTGCTTTAAAAAAAAAACACTGGGTCTGGCACATAGGCTTGGAGGAGATGACAGACACAAACAGGAGATGACACCTTCACTACAACCACATCTGCTCTAGAGGGAACCCAAGGTGGCCCCTAGACCTTTTCTTGAAGAAACAGGGGAAGAAGCAAGCTGTATTTAGAGATATAAGTATAGCTTTTATTTTATTTTTTTAAACTAACCCAACATTTCCACTGGCAACTGTCAACACAGCTTATGACATGAACACTGTTTCTTTTTTAGTTATTTTTTTCTTATAAAACGTGTTTAAAATTAAACAGGTGAGTTTTTTTTTTAATTCTTTTTTTTCCCATTAAAAAATGCATTTATGTCAATGCAGAAAGCCTAAAGACCTGTGGGCAGTTTGGTGGTGATTGTGTGTGTGTGTGTGTGTGTGTGTGTGTGAAAGCCAGGTCCCTTCAAAATTTATTGGGAAAATGTCTGTAGGGCATGGCAATCTCTTTTCCTATAAACCCAGGCTCCATGGGATTATGACAACGAAGATTCCTCCCACTGGGGCAAGAAATAGCCCACAGGCTGGGAAAAAAGCTTCAGGAGGTTTAAACACAAGCAGGGATGTGGGAGGGATGAGGAATTCCAGTTCCTAGCTTGTGAAAATTGCTTTCAAACATGACCTGGAGGGGTGGAAGGAGCCTCTGGTTTTCTTATAAACCTCTAAGTGTTTGCACTAACTCAAGAAATGGTCAGACCGCTCGGCTGATGCATGACAGTGAGCGCCGGTGAAGCTGCCCTTTCTCAGGAGCACTGACAATACAAATAAAACCTTTTCCCTTAAAGATCTCACTGGTGGGACACCTCTTCTCTCCTGCCTCAGAGCCAAAGCCACAGATACTCAAGACGGCAGAAAGCCCTTCTGTGTCCCCAGCTGACCTGTCATCACATCCCATCCCTATTCTTGCCCTGTCTCTCCTCTTTGTGACTCTTCCTGCAGAAGAATAAACATGTAGACACAGCCACCAGAAGACAGGGTTTGAAAGGCGTGGGCAGGGAAGAGAACAATGACTTTTTCTTTTCACTCTGAGTTTGACTTAAGCATACAGAGCTTCAGCTCCAGCCACTGTCCCCGGGTCTTTAGTGCCCTGTGTGGTATACAAACTTACTTCCACCCAAACATCTACTTAAGAATCAGAGAGAGAGAGAGAGAGAGAGAGAGAGAGAAAGGATTGGGGGGATAGGACGTTGGTGGAGGCAAGAGACAGCTGTTACCCAGTGAGAGAGAGTGTGTGTCTGGAAATTAATGCTTCTATCTGTTGGCTCAGACCACAAGTTCCTTCACAGCACCTTTGTTACTAACTTCAGAAAGAAAAGACAAAAGGAACAGACAATCAGCAAAATCTGATGGAAAAAAAGAAAGAAAAAAGAAAGCAACCCGGAAAATGATTACCATGAGAAGAGAGCCCCAAACCAGCCCCATGGCTATGACTCATTTTCACCCCGGGCCAGCTGAGAGACAGAGAGCGATGATGTCTCAGGCTGGTCAGGAGAAGCCCTGCCCCCAGGAATAATGAGGAGAAGGCCAAGGAGAAGATGGGGACGCGTCTGCTCGTTGCTATAGGTCAGGAACACGGGTGGGGGTGGATTGGCTGCTGTCGTTGGCTTGTCTTGAATTAAATACTGGGTAAGGTGGGTGTGGCTTCCATTCTGTTTGATCGATGAAGGCTCTGCCCTTTCAGTTCGCTGCCAGGGTCTAGGTCGGGCGAAGTTCCCGGGGCTGGCGTCCGGAAGCTGCCTCCCCGGCGCTGCTCATCCCAGAGAGGTCCCTGGTGGGGAAGTGCCCTTTTCTCAGGAGAAGTCCTGGGCCTGCCCGGCTGGAGGCCCGGCCCGGGGCTCAGAACCCCTTGATGTAGCAGTAGGCCTCCAGCGAAGCAAAGAGTATGTAGAGGAGCCACAGGCTGATGAAGAGCCACGTGGTGGCAAGCTTGCAGCCACGCGGGCCGCCGAGCTCCCCGCCCAGGTGGGGCCGCCGGCGGTACAAGAGCACGCTGATGCACACGAACGCCAAGATGGTGAAGAGGGTGACGGAGAAGGCCAGCGTGCCGGCCGACACGTGGAACTCCTGACCCTGAAGCGCCCAGTAGATGGCGGCCACGGACCAGGCCAGGCCAATGCCCAGGAAGACGTTGACAGCGTTGCTGCCGGTGACATTGCCGATGGAGGCGTCTGCGTACACGTCCTGGATGGCGGCAGCTTTGCTGGCAAACGTATCTGGAAAAGGGCAGAGACAAATGGCAGTGGCGGGGTTGAGAGGTGGAGGGCCTACCTGTGAGTAGGTCCAAAAGGCGGCAGGAAACAGCAGGTTGAGCCCAGAAAGGCGAGGCCGCTCTCCCGCTAACAAGCTGTGTGACCTTGGACCAGTCATCTCACTTCTCTGAGCTTCCTGTGCGGACTCTGAGAGACTCCTAAGGGCCTTTCTGGCCCTGATATTTACTGAGTGGGGTTATTGTTCCCCTTTGACTATTATTTTGGTAAGGGGGCTTTGCTATCCCCTAATATTTCCCCGGGGAGCCTTGACCTCCTGGGAAGCTGCTTAGAGCTGTAGATGCCTGAGTGTGTAATAACTGCCGCATGGGGCATTTTACTCGGAACACAGACAGCTAGCGCTCAGTGCCTGTGGGCTCAGCATTGTGCGAGGGGCTGCTGGATTTCTGGGGACAGAGGCCATGCCGGGGAACCATGTTGAGGACATGCAGGGTGAGCTGTGGACTCAAGGAAGAGGGGTCTCTGCCTTTGCAGTTAGTGCATGAAGCGTAGGGGCCGGGAGGCTGATTGAGTTTAGATGTTGCCATGGATTGTGGCACTGGAGGGACTGTCAGGGACATTTAACCACCCTCTTATTTTAGAGGTAAGGAAAATAAGGGTCAAGGAATCTAGCCAAGGTCACATGGGAAGTTAGCAAGAGATTTGACCCTAAAACCCTCACAGAAAGGTCCTTTGCATACCATCACCCTATATCCAAAGAGTTTCAGCCAAAGCCACGAAATCAGCTGAGCAGACCACGGCATGACCTTCTTCAAGCCCCTCAGGCTGCAGCTGTTCCCGGGACCAACTGCAAGGACTTGGAAGCTCCCCAGACTCTCTCCCTGCTGTCCTGGCTTGCCTCCTGGTTGCCAATTTTCTCAGATCTCCCAGAGAAAACCTCTTGCCTTTTCTTGCCTACGCCCTTGCTTTTTTGATTCTGATCCTCTGTAATTCTCCCCACATCCTGTTCCTTTTCTCCATATCTGCTCCTTCCTCTCTGATAGTTCTGGTCCCTCAAGGCCTAGGGAACAGAGGTCACAGGGCATGTCCTCCACAGAGCCTTCCCCGGATCATCCATCTAACACCCAACATAATTCCGTAAAAGCCAAACCTCTCACATCACCACTGTATAAAGAATCCTGTTGGTATGTGCTGAGGTTTTGGGAAGAGGTTTTCCTAGTATGTGATGTAGATTATTCTCCAGAAGGATTTGTTTTCTTGGCCCAGGATGGGTTTCCTTAGCCAGCAGAGTCCTGTCTGACAAGATTCAGCCTAATCCTCTTGTAGGAGGAAGTGCTCTCTTCCTGTGGCATTTGGGAGACCAGCAGAAGTCCAGGGTCCAGCTGCCCTGGACATCCCAACTGAACTAGGTGAGAAACCTGAGTTCATGCAGCCCCTCCCCACCTGCTGACTGCCACCCGTTATTCCAGCCCAGCTGACGTATATCCTTCCTTGGAAGCCAACCCAGATCCAGCCCAGCCCAGGCCCCCCCGTTGCATACTTGCACAGCACCTGGACTTGTCTTCATAGAACTTACCGAGATGACTTTGATTATAGGAGTTGAGTGCAGTCTCCATCGCTAGATTATGAACTCCATGGGGAGAGCGGATGCATGTCTGTCTTGCCTCCCACTAGAACCCCAGCAACTAGCACGAGACTGTACCAGGCTTAGTAAATATGAGGGGGTATCCCAACAAATCTAGAGGACGGGCCCCTGGTCATACAGCCCCCCCCCCCAGGTGAGGGTTCTAGGAACCCACCTGCATTAGTGGAGCAGCTGGTGGTGGTGTGAGTGGCTACATTCAGCTTCAGGGAAATTTTTTGGAGCCTCTTTCAATACATTTGTTTGTTTCATGATGGGTGATTTACACAAACAATGTGCAGCGTGACAATGCACCTGCCCACACCGCGCTGAGTGTTCAGCAGTTTCTGACCAAAACATGGCATGACCCCCATGACCACCCTCCCTATTCACCCCATCTCGCCCCCCAGCAACTTATTTTTTGTTTCCCTGGATGAAAAATGTCCTCAAAGGGAAACGTTTTGCTGATGTGGAAGAGGTGAAACAAAATCAAAACCAACGAGTTCAAAAACAGTTTTGACCAGTGGAAAAAAATGTCTCAATAGGTGTACTCAAACGGAGAGTACTTTGAAGGTGACTGAAGTTTAAACATGTAAGGATAGATACACAATTTTTAATAAATAAATTCCGTTTGGGGGGGGTTCCCCCCTTGTATTTGTCTAATGAATGCGTAAATGCACACGTGTTCCTGTTCATCTTTAGGTATTTGCTAGAGAAAAAGGAACATGTAGTTCATCATGTGAAAGGACCGGAGGCTCACTAAGCTTCTTTGTCCTGTCCCGCTAGGAGGCACTGTGTATTCTCACAGGTGTCCTAAGCAGAGGCCAAGGAAGCTGGGGGCATTTCTATTCCGGCATCTCCAAGCAGGCTATTCTTTAGCCTCTCCGGGACTGTAGGAGGGAAAAGGAAGGAGAACGATACCTATTCATATAACCCGGAGGCGCAGAAACTGGGCCACTTACTTGGGCAGGTAATTTAACCTCTGTGGGCCTCAGTTTCCTCATCTGTCAAGTGGGGACAATAACTGTCCCTATTGAATGGGGTTTTGGTGAGCATTACCGGAGTAACACAAGTGAATTGTTTAGCATGCATAGTGCCTGACACATCAACAGTGCTCAAGAAATGTTAGCTATCATTTGTAATACCATCATTCATCTCTTTGACTTTTGTGTAGATCTGAGACGGTAAGGAAGACAGTGAGGCAAAGCATAGGGGTCACTTAAATCCAGTAATATCCTGTTCGCAAACCCAAGCAGCCCTCTTCTCACCTGGCACAGAGGTGCCAAACGCCACAAACACAACAGCCGTGACGGAGTCCTTGAGGCCAATGGTGCAGCCGAAGTGCGAGGCCAGGTCCCCGATGACGGCGGTGAGCATGCCGATGATGAGAATGGAGACGGCGAAGCAGGCCCAGCCGCGGCAGTATCCGGTGGGGGGCACGCAGGCGAACAGCACCTTCCAGAAGACTGTCAGGAAGTGCATGACGTAGTCAAAGCAGGACGGCAGCCTCTCCTCGCCTGACTCATCCTCATCCTCGTCCCCAGCTGGAGGCAAGACAGACAGGCCCAGGAAGGCAGCGAGGAGATCAGACCCCCATCCTTATTATTATTATTTTTTTCATTATTTGAGAGAAGGGGGAGGGCCCAGAGCAGTCTCTAGAGTTGTACAGCATTAGTTGTGACATGGTTTCATTCCACACAGGTGGGTGTGGGGCTGTGTGGGGTGGGAACGAAACCAGGGGCCTCCCGCATGGGAGGCGAGCACCTTCGCTGCTAAGTCATCCTGCTGGCTGGCTGCTGCGCTGCAGTTCAGCACATGGGGTTGCATGGGCCGGGGCGGAAATCAAACCCTGGACCTCGGGGATGCGAGGAAGTGCTCAACTGCTGAGCTATCCTGGCCTCCCCCAGATCCCCGTTCTTGAATAAGTCAAGTCTCACCCACACCAGGAACATCATCAGCTGGCAGGAGGCTCCAGCTCTCTCCTGGGCAGCTGGTGCAGGGCAGGGCGTGGGCACCAGAAAATAGCTGGGAAGTGGGAAACCAGCTAGGGGGCCCCGCTGGTCAAGTTGAAGGCAGGGAGAGTGGGAGAGAAGGTACAGGGTGATAAGGAGTGGCATTAAGAGAAGGCATGGGAGACCACGAGAGGGCCCTGGCACTGGAGGAGAGCAAGAGGAGGATGGAGCGGGCTGCCTCTGGTTGCCTGGGTGAAGAAAAAGCAAGATCAGCGCTGTGCCCGCTCATCCCTGGATGCCAGTGAGGCGCCTCTAATTTTCCTGACGTGACGGCTGTCGTAACCTCGTGGTTCTGGTCCTTATCCATCCCCAGAGGGATGGCTGTCATTCCAGATCATGCGAGTGAACCAGAGTGCCAGTGCCATCCTCCAAATGTCCCCTGGGACGGAGCGGGGATGGGCACCTTTTGTCCTTGCCCGAAAATGTGGGCAGACTTGCCCATTCAGCAGCCGCGGAGCAGAGGCGGTGCGGAGGCAGGCTGCTGCCTTGTCACGCGCGGCCTCCGCTCTGACACAGCCCGTGGAAGCTGGAGTTGTGAAGAGCAGGAGTCAGAGCCCTGGGCTTGCCACGGCAGCCTGGCCCTGAGGAGAATCTGTGACCCGGGGCAAATCGCCTCTGGTTTCTGAACCTCCGTTCCCGCCTTTGAAAAGGGCAGGGGTTAGAGTCTGTGGCCTACATTCCACGACTGTCTGGTTAGGGGCAGCGGAAGGTCACGAGAGGGAGACCTGAGAGTATGTGAAGCGGGCGATGGGCAGCGTGGGGCAGCCACAGCGCCAGCTGCCCTCTCTTCCTGGCCGCACTTTTGCAGTGGCTCTGGGGCCTCAGAGATGTGACCCTGTGGGTTGTTATGACAACAAAGCCTCATGAGAAGAGACAAGGCCAGTAGAGCCCGGTAGCACCAGGAGGCCTCGGTGGTGCTGAGAGGCCATCCCAGTGGGGTGGTGACAGCCCTCCCACCCGGAGTGCAACACTCCCGGGCCTCTGAGACATCGGCTGCGCGGAGGGAACCTGTCAGGAAATGTCCAACGAGACGTTTGGAATCATCCAGGGTGGAGATTTGTCGCTTAAGGCCAAGATTTTATACACTCCAGACCCCACATCTTTAAATCAAAATAGCCTTCCATTTTACAAAAAATAAGGACCAAATAAATGAGAGGAAGGAAGGCTGGAAACCAGAGCCTATCAAGTTCATGTTTGGTCCCTGACTCGGCACCATAGCAAGAGTTCCCTTTCGGGACAAGGACATGGAGGCCCAAGAGGATAACTTGTCCCCGTTCACGGAGCAGAACCAGGATTGGAAACCACAGAGCTAGCCATGTTCGTTCAGTTACCCGTGATTCTTTTCCAAAGTGACCTAGTAAAACAGGCAGACAGCTAGGAGTGACCTGGGCAGACGGACACCGAGGCCTCCCCAGAACTTGGTGGGCGAGGCTGCGTTCTGTCCTTCCTTGGTGTCCCCGCTTCTCCCAGCAAAGCCTGTGCCCCTCGCGAGACCCTCCTACCTGCGCTGACAGTGATGGCCTCCAGGAATTGGTCCTTCCAGGAATGGGTCCCCACAACCAAGGCCAGGTTTGTCTTCTTGATCAGTTTGTCCACTGTACTCTGTCAGGGAGACAAAAACTTGGAACCATGAGGTTAGAATGCTCAGAACCATCAAAGAGTCTGGTCTCGCACGGGAATAACAGATGCCCTGCACCCGAGGGGCTCCGCATGTTCTAAAAGGTAGGCATGGGACGGCCCTGGGGGGATAGCTTCTGGGAAATCCTTGGATTTCCCTTTTCTTTGGTTGTGAGTGCTGACATTGGCTATTTAGGGTAATACAATAGAGAACAACAGTGATGATATCAATAAGACTTGCCCTGGAGTACTGAATTTTAGTATCTTTGTTTTAAAAATACAGTTAAACCACAGTAATGACACATCTAGGGGCTTGATAGCTCAGTTATTACATATGCTGCCTTATGTTTCCTTACAATATTCCTCAGACACAGAATAGCCAGCACTATTCATTCCACATTACAAATGGAATCTGGGACTGGGGTGGGTAAGTTATTTATTCAGTTTCAACTTCACATGTTCAGTGGCAAAACTGGAATAAGACCCCTGGTCTTCCACCTCCCACCCCCTTACTCCATTATTCAATTAGATCTCACTTATGGCCTGACCTTGAACTCATAGGACTCTTCAATGATGACCTCTAGTTTGGGGTGTTCTCCCAATACTGGTTTTCCCATTTCTGCTATCCTCTTGGCTTCCTCTTCCTCCATAGTCAGCTTCCTGTCTGTCACCTCTGCAATGAAACAAAATCAGACTAGCTTTAGCATGTTCTCCATCCCTTAAAAGTCTAAAGCTCAGAGTGTTAGGCCTGAGAAGTGGGCATTTTTTAAAGCAAATAGCTCTTGGGAATGTGGATTTTATATACTTTTTAGCACCTTTTTCTAGAATGTACTAAACATTTCATGACCATCAGACCATGAGAGGGTTCTCTGTAGACCTGTAATAAACATTCCTCTTTTCATTTTATACCTTGGTGGGCAACCTGACCCAAAGACCTTCTGAGAATTACCACTAAGTGAAGTCCCCAAGTCATGTGGTGAGATATTGGAGAGTTAGGAACGTATCTCCTGATCTTTATTTTGAACTGTTGTGGCAGATTGTTCAGCTACTTCGTGTAAAAGTTCTTGGAGGCCAGAGGCATATTTAAGTCAAAGGGCACGTCCACTGATTCACATTAACATCTATTTCCAACACTCTCAGCACTAGCCCCTTTATAAAAGAAAGGGAGGCTATTTCCAGGTATATCCACATTTCATACAAGTGAATATTACCCTCACAATGAGAAAGAAACTTGGAAGGTTTCTCAAAAAGCTTTACGAATTTCCCAGTGAAAGATCCCAAGATTACTATAGCAGACAGGTACATTTCTTTGGAAACACAAATAGTTGTTCAAAACCACAACAACAAAAAAGATCTTCCTCCACTTTCTTCTGAGGCATCCCTTGGGCCTCTCGGCATCTTGACTCATTCACCAGTGATCCCTTCTCATGTTGAACAGTTACAAGTTTTTTCCCACATCAGCTAGTGAGTCCATTTAAGACCACTTCACCATGAAGACATGTTTTCTGGATTATAGCAAAATGGAGATTGAATATTTTTATTCCCCTTTGATTAGAAAATTGCTCTTGGCAGCATGTTTCTTTCAGAGCTCATTTAGACATCTTTCCATCCAAGTCCACACTCTTACATGCAATTAATTCTTTTATTCAGCTCTTAATTGCTTCATTCCACACAGCGATTTCTCCTAGGGAAATCCTGTAGTCTTTGGATGATCTGAAGGACAAATTGAATCAGAGGCCAAGAAGATCTTTTCTTACTATCTTGGGAGCTGGTGAAGAATGAGGAGGGGTGAGACTTGAGTTCTTCAGGTTTCAAGGAAAGGAACCCACTGAAAGGACTATAAGCCAAGGGTGAGAGTTATCAAGCAGAGAGCCGATTTTATGTAAGAATTTTCTTGCCCTGAATGAAGATGGTAGAACAATGTGCAGACTGTTCTGAGCTGGCTATTTTACTCAGTGCTGCTGCCACCAAACAGAGGGCAATCCCAAAATGTTTGGGAGCTGTCCAGGGTGCTGTCCTCGCATTAGCGTTGGTGACTCTCAGGAACAATGACTTCTCAAGGTTCTATGTTCTTCTGTCTATTTCTAAGCTGGAAGACACCCTCGAGAGGCCTGACTTCATTTAACCCATTAGTTCTGAGTCTATTATTAGTTAATGCTGAAGGTAAATCTGGGTATATCCAGGATTCTGGCTATGAAGTCAGTGAGCCCAGAAGACAGACTAAAAGCCACTCTGAGAAAAAGCCTTTGGAAAAAGACACAACCCCCTTAAAAGCATGGGTACTCTTTTCCTCTACCTGTGGTTTGGGCACGTATGTCAATGACTACCCAGCAGCGACAGTATGATTCCTCCCCACCAATCCCCCATGCCATACTTTACACGTGTCACAAGAACTTTATACCAATCTAATGAGCTCTCCAGTGACATATCAATGTACCTGTCTAACCCTTTGTCTCGCAATCAATCTAGCACTGTATCCATGTTGCAGGATATTGATCAACCTACTGACCTGTCCACCCCTGTGGTGACAGGTTTGCCATCTAGCTTTTTTGCAGAAATGTCTTTGACAAATAACCAATCCTCTATCTTTGAATCTCCCTCAGCCCTAGAAAGATACTCCATATATATCTGTTAACTGATTCCATTTAAATCAGCTCTGATTTATTGTCTTGGTTTGGTAGTAATTCCTCTCCTTTTCTATTTTGGTAATAATCATTCCTTAAATTCAAATTAATTTCTTGAGAGAGTGGCCAGTCTCAAACATAAAAGACCATAATGATTCTGATCACTTGTTTATGTGACTCTTCAGAATTTCAAGTAAAGAGAATAATTGGCAGGTAGTGTTGATATTTAGGCTGATTAATAAACTCTCAAACTGAGAAAAGGAGAAGGGCAAGAGAGACAAGCAGAGAGGTAGAGTGAGGAGAGAAACACAGAGAGAAAGAGAGAGAGGAATGAATGAATAGGATGAAAGATTGAGTGAATACTGGAAGAACAAAGAGCTTGCCAGGCCAGACAGGAATAAACTGCTCTACAGACACCCTCAAAAAGAAGTGGGCGTGATGCAGACAGTGTTCTCACTCCCAGGTCCCTGAACTTGGTGGTGTAGCTCAGAACAAACAGATTTACTCTCCACTGGGCATTGTTAATCATGTTTGCCTGTCTACCCAGGAAAATTCAAACAAGGATTTAAAATTTACAGTGAATTTAAAGTTTCCTAAATTAAAGGTTTACAGATTGAGAGATCTAAGAAACGACATCTTTCTTTAGCTTCTACTGATATTTGTGCAAATATGGTAAAAGTATAAAGAAGGTTAAATTGAATCACAATCTTTGTTGTATGTGGTTGGTGGGAAGAGGAGGCAAAAGTTGGAACAAAGAAGCCCATCTACCTTCTGAGGCAAGAGGATGAGTGAAATGTAGAAGGAACACCCAGTGCTAGACCTCAATACCCATGGAGGAGAGTGGAGCAGATGGGTTGGAGGTAACCCTTATCGTTTTAGTATAAAAAGGAAGCAAGAGGCCAAGAAAGCTGGAGTAATTCTTTTCAGAAAGGGAACATGTAGGGGCTTACCTACATTTTTATTTAAGGCTCCAAGGAAACAATTGTCCTTACTATGCACACCGCCTCTTCTCAAAACCAGGGTTTAGCTATAGGTGGCTTTGAACACCAAAGAATTATATAAGATGCTTTGCCTCTTAAATGACCTTAATTTGTTAGTATGTTTAAAGAACTTGTGAAATGTAAAATGTTCTGTTAAAATATATTGAGACATCTTGTGTCGTTCACTCTGCCTGCACAAAAAGCTATGGCATTGCTGCCTATGAGAGGCATGCTTTCCTATCTGCTCACAAGCTGGATGTTGTTTATGAGTGGATTCCACTCACCCAAGTGTACTCTCAAGGTAGATGTGTGTCCTGCAACAGGATCTAGATTCTGCATGAGACTGTCTCCCAGACAAATTCTCTAACATTTCTATTTCCAAGATAACTACCTCCACCTCCTCCCAATATCCTAGTTTTTCTTGTTCATGGCACATGTAACCTCAAGTGTCAATGACAAATAAACCAAAGTTCTGGAATTTAGACCTCAGCTGTGATAAAGATGAGAGATCTCCAGGATCAGTAAAATTCCAAAATCTTTAAAAATTGCTTTACAAAAAAAATAAATAAATAAATAAATAAATTGCTTTTCATGTTCTCACAGCAGCTCCTGAGTATGTCCCTCTGGACTGCTGAAGATCCAAGTTTGTTTGTTTGTTTTTCCAAATCCCATCATGATCCTACCAGGAGATTCAGCTCTGATCTCTCTCTCTCTTGCCCCACAACATGAGATGGCAGATGAATTAAGACTCAGGAGACGTCCACGACCCACCATCTCTTTGAGAAGCTTCAATTCCCTCCCTGGTCCCGGAGAGGACCAGCCTTTACCCACATCATCAACAGAAATGGTGCCCGGAGAATTGTCTACTCCCTTGTGATTACTTCAAGTGGGGAAACACACCTCCTAGTCTTCAGGAGAAATTGTTAGGTTAACTTGAGTTTACAGTTCCTATCAAATAAATCAAAGGGCTTTGGTCCTAACCTAACTGATGGCACTGGCCAAAAGTAGAAAAGAGGGGGCAAGACACCTCTTACCTGGAGACAACAGGAGCGCTGTTTGCAAATGGAGACCAGACAAGGGGAAGAGAGAAAAGGAAAGAGCATTAAGGTCCCATCTTGGAAGTGCCCCCAGGCTGTGTGTTTGCAGCAGCATAAGGAAAGCAGTGAGGTTAGTGGGTGACGGCTGTGCAGCCACATGCGAAAGGCAGTGTTTAGGGCATGCGCGCACAGCGGCAGCAGCAAGATGTGTGGGTGCCCAAGGGACTGCTGAGTGCAGCCATGAGAGCTTCCCCATGCCTTCCCCGTAACTCTGAGGGCTAGGGATCGAAAGATAAGGGTTGGGGCACCACGTGGGTGGAGCAGAGGCAGAGTGGGCCATTCGTGTTACCACATCCATTCTGTAAAGGAGTGAGAATCTGTTACCTTGAAAACTGTACAGGTTGCAACTCCATCAGAGTAGCTGGCTTATCGGTGGAGAATATGGCCCTGGGGTTTGAACAGGAGCTCCGGGCACAAGTGTACAAGTGTGGAGCAGTGTCTGGTTCTAAGTTCTCTATCCCTACCTCATAATCAGATCATGCTCAGCCTCCTGGTGCCCACAAACAGCTTCCTAGCTACCATGTTGGCTAGAACTTTGAGCTCCCACAAAAGAATGACCTAGTGAAAAAGGTAAGTCCTGCAGAATGTTTTCCTGGACTGGTTTACCTTTCTAAAGAAATAACCTGGAGGTCAGAGCCATCAATTCCCATCAGTTTGCATCGCCTGTGCCTAGCAAAGTCACTGCAACTAGTAGTTGTTCAATGAAGATGTGTGATCTGCTGATGATTTGGGCAGTTGTAGTTTTCATAAATCCTGTGGTGCTACATCTCTGGATGGTGGCCTTTTTGTTCTACAAAGGACAGGCAAAAGCAGAGTCCAGATATTCTGGACCAGAGGGGCTGTCATAATCATAGACTGAAATAGACTAGAAGTTATTTATAAATGGAAGATGACAAATACAAGGTCCCTACATGGACTGTGGGAAATTGAGTTAAAGATGGACCCAACACAGGTTGTCCCTAGCACCCAAATTTGTACTCACGCTGAACTCTGTTAAATTTCAAGGTCCGCAAATAAAACATTCTTGTGACATACCACATAGTCATCTTGGTGGTTGGTACAGCCCCTGACTCCTGGGATCCTGTCAAATAAAAGTCTGGGAATACGCTGCCACATGCTCCTAGTGTAGCTGGTGACTGATGGAGATTGGTGAAGAAAGAGTGGGAGGGAGGGAGTCTGTGAACTGTTTCTTCTAAAAATCTCTAGGAATGCAACTCAGGCCTGTGATTCATCACCCCATATTCACAGCCACTGAAGACATAAGTGGATCCAAAATCTTTATGGTATATAAGCAGCAACTAACTTTTTCTGGTTTCTCCCATATGGAATTATAAGGGGGTAATGGATCAATGGATCTCCTTCCCACAATGAGATAGACAGATAGATGATGGATAGATAGATGATAAGTTACATAGGTAGATAATAGATGATGATAGATAGATAGATAGATACAGATAGATAGATAATGGATAGATGAATGATAACAAAAGAGCTTGCTCATTCTATAAAGCTGCATGGGAGAGCCTCTTCTCAACCCCAACTTCCAGTGGAGATCAGAGGCTCAAATGCATCAATGCAGCCAGGTAAGCTAAGCCAGACAAGTGGCAGCTCTTCAAAAAGGTCCCTGTTGCCCTGTTTTCACTCAGATGTACCTCCCAAAACCAAAATCCTCCCTAGCACAGCAAGGAAGCTTGCCGTCACCTGGAATTGCACCCTTCTCTGGTCATTGTCTACATGAATCTGAGACATGGCACCTAGCAGTTATAGATGGGTCAGTGAGATCCAGGTGGCCCAACTTGAGTGAGACAATACCTCCAGGGTGTTTTGTTTTGTTTTGTTTTGTTTCTGTTGCTGATGAGAGAATCTAGAGCTGAACTTTCCCCTTTATGGAGCCCCAGGGTCAGATGAGAGTCATCTATCCCTGCTCAGACAGCTCAGGGACAAGCAGGAAACAGCTTCGCTCTGTAAATAACTGGAAGCATCTGGGCAGCTTGTCAGGGTGAGCCCACGGATGTAAGAGGAGGCACACATGGCCCCATTCTGGGGGGAGAGTGCCTCCCCTTCCCACCTGAGACTTTCAATGTCCAAGCCCAACAGCCTTGACTGAGCTACTCACTGTTGCTCTCAGGAGCCCACTTCTAGAACCCAGGGCTAACTCTAGCCCAGCACAACCTTGTTTCCTAGTCATCTTCCCTCTTCCCCTCCCCCAGCTTGTCCAAAACTTTTCATCTCACCTCTGAAATCTGTCTTGTTTGCCAAGAATAGAACTTTCTATTTCAGTCCTTTATTTTTATTTTTTGTAATGCAATTGTCATTTTGACCATGCAGAGACTATGCTGTTCTGAATGCCTGAGACTCTCCCATGCAGCAATGATAATGAGAAGCAACTTCCACTGCACTGTTTCTCACTCCAAGAACAGCAGGGGATTCTGGAAAACAGGATGGGTTTCCATTTGATTCTGAGTCTAGACAATCAAATTTTATGGCCTTTCACCTTCTGGACTAGTGCCACAATATGGAAGACCCGAAAAAAACAAAAATTAATCCTATAGGCAGCAGAACAGGATGTTGGGGAATTGACACATTTCCTATTGGCATCTTCCATCTTGGCGTCTTGGTCACTGGGAAGGTTTGGGGGGCATATCACACTGGTGACCTGATGAGATCCTTGACTTCTTATGCATGCCCTCTCCCAGGACCAGGCCCCACCAGGGCTTTGCTGATATCTCCTGGGACAGAGACTCCAGTACAGCAAACAAGGGTCCTCTAATGGGGAGCAGCCATAGGCATTTGCGCTTGACCATGCCTCTTGAAGAATACAAGGTTACTCTTAGGTTACTCTCTGTTCTGCTCTTGGTAGGGGTTTGTTGAGGAGGCAGAAAAGAAGAGCCTCTTTATGGGTGGACCAAAGTCCTGGACAGGCTTCCAGCCAAGCAGTTCCTCTTGTCTGGAGACACCGCCTTCTTTCCAGCTCCCCTATGTGAACCTTTGTGCTGCTTTCCTTTGTATCTAAGTAGTTGGGACTGTGGAAATTAACACTAGTTTACCATGACCTTGGCGTCAGCTGCATCCAACCAATCATGAAGATGTGGAGTAAATACACAAGGGAGGTGGGAATGAGGCAGGGCAGGTGTCGACACAACATATGAGAATATTCTCAGTGGCAGAAACTAGAAGATTGGCAAGAATACGGTGTGGGAGGCAATGGAACCAGATTCTTTTCTTTCTTTCTTCCAGCACTCTTTGGCAGTGAGGTGCATGGCCGTATTTTATTAGGTGTCCAAGGAGAAGATAAGGAAGAGAAGGTGGAGGTGACTTCTGCTTCTAGCGCCCCAGATGTGTCCAAATTCGTGTGGGCGTAGAGCAGGTCAGGTCTGCAGAGAGAGCGTCCGCAGCAGATAATGAGAATGGATCAATCACATGGGTCTGAGAAGACCAGTCAATGAGCCGTTGAGAGTGTAGTTGCTGAATCTCTTACTGTCTTTGGGTGAAAGGCTTTATGATGCTCTTTTTCATGTGAATATGAAGTAGTTGCAGAATAATCACCCCTTTTTGACAAACAGGTGGATCTCATGGTTTCATTTTCCATGAGGCTCTCAGCAGCATATGTCTCCTGAGGGGAGTGTGAACGACCTCCTCTTGGTAGTTGCCAAGAGCAGCCTTACCAATTCCCACATATACTCCTCCAACACTTCCAAAGTAGTGGCCTCCAATCATTTTCTTCAAGGGAAGAAGGCTTTCCTTACAGCTACCATGGCTGCCACATAATCAGTCCCGTAGGAATGGCACCCTGGCAGGTATTCCAAGATGCATGCCTGGAGGAAAGGGGGGAGGGGGCCGTTTGTCGGGTGTGGGGTGAGGGTTATCTTGGGATCGGGGTGATGTGCTCATTCGCACATGTGATGCAAAGGCCGGCTTCTGTGAGCCACCCAGCCCTTGTTTCTCAAGGACCTCCAATACCAGCGACACCATCTGGAGCCCCTTTTCTGATCAGAAAACCTGTAAGTCAGTGCTCTGGGCCTGCTCAGCGTCCGTGGACATGTTCATCTTCGGAATTCCTTCCTTCCTTTTGCAGACTCCCAATTTCCTACTTTAGGGATTGCCTTATCCTAAAGTAGCCAGCATAAAGTACCCTACCTGGGCTAGGGACAGAGGTCGCACGGGATGGGGTGAGATACCCAGGGGAGGAAGCCTAGCTCTGGATTGTCGCTTTTTCCATGATTACCTCAGAAGCCAGTTCTCTGTCAGAGAGCTTTCAGAAGCGGTGGCCTCTGACAAATGCTCTCCCCTTCCATGCCACGGTCTACCCAACTGTGAAATAGTCAGAGAAAACACTTACCTCCATGAAGGGCAGAGGGGCCTATGGGACACTCTGCAGGTCAATAACCTGCCAAGCACTCAACGGAGGAGGTTGAGGAATGCAGCAGAAAACTGTCAAAAGCATCAGGGCAGCAGGGGCCCCGCCCCCATTCCCGACCATCCCCCATTCAAGGCAGGTGAGAGAGGGAGGGGCGGGAGGGGAAGAAAGCAGAAGGGGCACCAGCATGCATGGCATCACAGTCCTTTCTTTTTCTTCTCCTCCCCACCCACCAAGGAGCTCCCGCCTTTGCAGGTTGTGGGCATGTGGGGGTGGGGGGGAGCGTGAGGGGCAGGGGAATGTGATCACTGGAGCCCAAGGCCAAAGTAACTCTTCAGGGGGGCGACCAGAGGAAGCGGCAGCACCGCCCAAAAGGTGGGAGAGGAGGACTCGGAAACAAGCTAAGGCTGAGAAGGCAGAGATGATACCGAAACAGGGTGAGAGCGAGAATACAGGAAGGAAAGCAATACAAAGTCAGTTGGTCAAAAGGAGGAAGGTAAAGGGACGAACAATGGGGGGGAAAAAAAATAGAGTCGCTTTTCGTGGTGGTTGCTTTTCGGTTTGTTTAAAAAAAATGTTTTTCTTTTTGTTATCTCGTTCGTTTGTGTTTAAAGAATCTCACACCTGATATTCCACGTTCCATCCATTTCGGTTCACCAAGGACAATGAAGAAATTCTCTTGCCTTTCGTATTCCTCCTCATCTACTATTTTAACCCTTATGGTTTTCCTGTAGGGACAACAAGAGAGAGAGTGTGTGTCGACGGGGTCGGCAGGTGGTTGGTCACGTGGAGCACAGCCTTCAAAACCGTCCCCCACCACTCTTGGCACATGCAGCCCGGCCCCGCCGTGGTGGCTTTGTCAGGACCACGGTGGATTGGATTGTTCTTATATTTAAAAAATGGTCTTCGCTTTTCTTGTCTCCTTGGTTATGGTTGTTCTTACGGGTGAGAGAGGAAGGGAGCCAGGAGGCAAAGAAAAGTGGGCAAAGGGAGGGATCCGGGAGAAGGGCAGGGGAATGGAAGGCAGAGGGGCTGATGGTGGGGAGGAGCCACTTTAGATCCTGCCGAGGATTAGTAGGCAGTGAGTCAGGCAGCACATTCCACTGGGTGTCACATGGTACCAGGGCCTCTCTTGGGGCAGCAGGTAAACTGCTGGTCCAGGGCCTCTCCGCACCAGCAAAGATGTCAACAGTGCGGAGCGAGGGATTTGTTTCCCTTCCCTGTGTCTATGTCTACTTTTCATATGAGCCTCATAAAGAAATTTTAAAAGGAAAGTATTTGTGAGGAAGGGAAATGAGAGAGAGAGAAAGCGTGCATGTAAGAAAAGGTGAAAGGCTCTCTTTCATTCTTACCTCACAGGGCTTCTGTGGTAGAAACAAAAATATACATGTATTAATCACAATATGATATGGGACTCCTTTAATAGTGACAGCTGATGCTCTCCTGAGAAAGTCGGAAGCAAATGATGCAATTCGTGAAATTCTAGACCACCTTGGACTTCTATCTTAGCGGGGTGATGTGTCCCAAGGCTGGCTTCCTTCCATGCTAATGTTCAAGGCTCCAAGGGACAAGGTGAGGGAGATTTTCGTTCATTTCTGGGTATCTCAACAAAGCATAGTGTCTTTTAAAACCAACTCATCAGAACATTGAAGTGTCCTTGAAAACCGCTCTCATCTAGATTGGCATGAGGCTGGCTTAGGCCTAAGGTCATTGGAAACGTTCTGTGTGGGCCTGGATCCCCTGTGTGGCTTCTCCTACTCCTTCATGGAACCACAGAGAGGTTGGTGGATCCCCATAGTGAACCCCAATTATTCTCTCTCTCTTTCTTTCTCTCTGTCTTTCCCCTTCTCCCTACTTCTCACTCTTTTTGGCCTGGGACCTAAATGTTCTGTAAAGGGCAAAGAAGTTCTAACAAACAGCAGCCTGAAACGACTCATCAGAGCCTCTGATATATCTCTTCCATCCTAAAGACAGGCTCAGCTTTGCTCTCTATGAAGTGGTAGACGGATCTGAGTTGGTTTGTTGGGCATAGGACTTGCTGTGCATCTCTCTGTGTGTTATGAATACAATTTGGTCACCTTTCTGGCACTTCTTTGGACACCTTGCTCTGTGGAGAAGACAAAGCTCCACTGATGGTCAGAAACATTTTCTGGGAATTTGTCTCTAGGGCCCAGGCTGGTGGGCTGTCTATGAGATATGAGCCTGGCCTGTGTGCTCACTGCAGGGACTCTGCTGTAGGATGGGAAGGGGCTGCTCTGTGCCCATGGGCATGGGCTAGAGTGATAGGAGGGACAGCTCTGCCAGGCAGGAATGCTGCTTCAAATGCTAGCGGCTCCCTCCTTCACAGGATCATTTTCCCGGAAGAGGAGTATATGGTCATTTAACTTGAAGGCCAAAGCTCTATCTACTCTGAGGAGTCCCCTCAGGTCGGAATCCTCTTTCCCACTATTGTAACACTCGGTTGCCATGTCTAGATGCTCTTCATGGGGAATACAGTACTGGGGTCTTTGACCTGGACTTGGAATTCAAACCTGTACTTTCAGCTCAATCAAGGTTAGGGGGAGAAACACACCTTGATGGCAGGGACATGGTAAATCAGATGGCTCCTGAGGCCCGCTTTGGGAAATGAGATGAACCACAAATAGAACCCAAATCTAAATCCCTTGATTCTCAACACCCAGGGGCTATAAGCTTAGTCCTGGGGATAAGTATCCACAGAAAACCGTGCTGAGCGCCTGGTGAGTTTCCCAGGGCTGCGCTCCTGCTTCGCACTGTGCTGCCTGGTCTTTTTCTTTTCTGTATAGTAAGCCATTCAGGAGCAGCAGAGAGCCTCATAGAATACTCTCAGGGCTGTGGCTGGCACCCTCTCTCTCTCTCATTCTCTCTTTCTCTTTCCCTCCCTCTCTTTCTGTTTTTCCCCATATCCATTTTCCCACCTTACAGAATTTACCATTGGCTCTTGAGCATCCCTCTTACGGATACCATGTGACAGGCTGGCAGATGTTAGGACACAGCTGTAAGCCAAGAGAGGAGAGGGTGGGTTGAAAAGAGAGGAAAAGAGAGAAAGAGAGAGAACCAGAAAGGAAATAAGAGAAAGTGAATGAGAGAGGTAGAAGAAAGGGGAAGAGAAGGAGGCACACAGATTGGAGAAAGGAAGACACAGGAGAGAAGACTGTTAACGTTAGTGTGGAGGACAGGGTACTACACCTTTCTGAAAACTCATATCCACCATGCGGGGGCCCATCAGCTCAATGAAGTAATTCTTGTTTTTCTCATACGCCTCATCATCAATTACCTTGATGTGAATTGTTTTGCTGTGGATGGAAAAATAAGTGTCATAAGCAAGGAGCAGCGTGGGTGGGTGGGTGGGGTAGAGTGGAGCCCGCCAGGAAAAGAAACAGGAAGAGAAGAAAACAGTGGAAGGGTCCAGAAAGGTCAAAGTTTGCCCTGACACCACAGGGACACGGAGGAGGAGGAGGGCTGCCCTGGCCCCCTTCCAGCCTCACTAGGCTCCTCCTGGACTTCTTGTGGCTTCATGGCATGGCTAGACTTGAAGACTGGAAAGGGCACAGGCTGTATAGTCAAAGGTGCTGGGTTCTGATCCTGTGTATGCTATGTGACTTTGGACACATAATTTAACCAACACAGCAACATGGGTTGAATAATGCTTACGCCAGCCCAGGGCAGTTCTGAAAGCAATGAAATAATATACATATAACAACTCAGACATTTAGGTCTTCCCATAATGTTTGCTTCCTTATTCTTGTTTTTGAGACACAGGAGATTATCTTTTCTTTTTTAACTTTTAAAATCATCTGATGTTGATCTGAAAGGTTTATTTTTATAGAAAGAGCAGACAGACACCTGGAAACTAATTGTTATCAACCAATGTCATCCCAATAAATTTAACAATAAAATAAAAGGAAAGAAAGAAAGAAAAGAAAGGGCAGACGGGGCAGGGGCAAGTTGGCCTATGGAAGTCCTGCCTGGAACTGAAGAACTTCTCCCTTTCTCTGGGGCAATGACTACCATAGGGAGGCCAGGAGGGCCATGTGGCTCAAGTCACACATTCTGGTAATTCTCAACGAGCCTCAAAAATTACTGAGGGTGTCTCCAAGCAAGCTTCTGCAGTCACAGGGGTATGCTGACCAGATCACACCAACTTCGGGGCTCTCTGCATTATGACTAATTTCTAAATCCTACAGGGATCTTGTGACTAGCACATTGACATATTTTTTTGTTATAAGACGTCATTTTGTTACACACTGAAAAATATACAAACCAATTTTAGCAACTCTGTTTTGCATTTCCTTTTCTTATTCTTCCTACTATTACTAGGAGCTTTAAAAATGGAGGTGGACCAGGGCCAGGCCTCTCTCAACCTTTGCTTAAGGATGGGGACATTCAGAACCAGACCTCAGTAAAGATGTTTCGGCTGCTCCCAGCGGCTCTGAGACATTGCTGGGTGAAAGTGGGCAATGGGGCTGGTCTCCCCTCAGGAGTCAAAAAGAAGGGACCCGAGCAGAAGCCCTGCTCAGCTGCCTGTGGGCCTGCCCTTTGTTGAGGACAGGGGGGGTCTTCAGTGACTCACTATTCTTTTTTATAAAAGAAGAACATCTTTATATTCTGACTTGGGACAACCTCTCTGCTTTCCTGTGCTTTCCCGAGTCACCATTAGAGCTGGGTGTCTAGGGAGCTACCTCTGTCCTGTAGAAGCAGAGGTGTGGCCCATCGCTCCCGAAGTGAATGCAGTAGCAGTTAAGACATTAAGACATCCGGGAACCCACCACCCGCTGCTTCAAAAACAAAAACTCCATACCCTCATCACTTGCGCACCCACCCGAGTCACAGAACCCCCCGGCTAGCCACCGTAGAACAGAGCGTTCAACCTCCAAAGGGCCACAGCACGTTGGCCGTCCTCCCGGCACCAGTCGGGGACAGATGCTGGGGATCAAATCCGGCCCCCGCCTCTCACTAGCTGGGTGGCCTTGGGCAACCCGCTAAAGCTCTTCAAGTCTCATTTGTAAAGTGGGATCCTGGTACTTACTTCACAGTGTTCTTGTACGAGATAATGCATGCAAAGCGCTTGGCAGGGTACGTATTCCCTACTAAGTGTTTAATAACTAGCAATCATTACGAAGAGCCATGTGATCCGTTTGGTAGTTTGAGAGTGATAGATGAGGAAATCTTTTCTTCTCCAGTCATTAAGTCAGAAAATAAGGGGAAATCTACAAATAGAACTGGTGACCCCAGAGACGGTCCAAGCTGGAAATAGCAGTCAAGTCAAGAAAGGCTGGGATAAAACAAGATGCTAGATTCCGATGGGTTACTGAGGGGCTTGGAATGTGAAGGGTGGTAGCATGGAAAGCAAGCCTCATAGTCTCCTGAAATCTGGCCTGGTGCTCCTGTCAGCGACAAGCTCTGGGCCGGACAGATGACACCTCATAAAACACAGTGACTTGTGCTTGCTGTGATTTGTAGTGAACAGAGAAGCCATCCACATCATAGTAATGACAGGGAAATGAGCACAGATATTAAGTCGTGGCAAAAGGGATTTGGGTTGGCTGGCTGGAGCCACTAGTGGGAGCGGATAGTGAAGGAGGCAGATGGGAGATTCCCTCACTGAGATCATTTATGGGGAAGGCGTTACAACGGTGTCACCTTGCCTGGAGGCTAGAGAAATCCCTTCAAGATCTTGAAAACTGAGCAAGTTCTCAGTTCTGCTCAATCCACACAGGAGCCCCATGAACATTTAAATTTAGTCAGAGTCACCAGCCAGGTCTTGAGTTCTCTTTCCAAATGCATTCTTCCCCATTTCCGTCAACTGCACCATTATCTATCAAGCCCCTGAAGCCCCAGACTTGAAATCACCCTTGACTCCTTCCTGTCTCTCACCCCACCTCCCCTGCTCCCACCTCCAACCCGAATCCATTGAAATCCCCACCATCTTCTGCTATGAAGACCTGGATCTAAACTCCATTGCTTCCTATGAGATTTTCCTGCTCCCGCCTTTGCCCTCTTCCTGCAAACCCTTCCCTGCGCAACAGCCACGGTTAGCTATTAAAAATACAATCCAGGGGGAAAGCCGGGACGGCTCAGCGGGTTGAGCGCTCGCTTTGAGGCCACGAGGACCGAGGATCGAATCCCGGCTCCGGCCCAGGCAGGACCCACGTGCTGAACTGGGGAGTTCCCACAGTTCGGTTCTCTAACTGTCTCTGTCTCTGTCTCTCTCTCTATCTGTCAAAAAGTAAAAGAGAAATAAATATGCACTGAAGACAAAAAGATAATTTCTCTCTATAAATGTGAAAAGATAAAAAAAAAAAAAATACAATCCAGGTCCAATCATAGCCCGTAATTGGATAAATGCAAAATCCTTCTGCAGCCCTTTAGGGTCTTGTACGACCCAGATGATAATGACCTCACTTCATCATCTATAACATTCTCCCCCGATGGGTGAGTCCCCGGCAGAGGGGTCTTTGGGTTCCTCATGTCAAGTCCTTTCCCACTTAGGGCACCATCCACGCTACTTTCCGCTCCTGGGTCAGTGCTTATCCTCGCCCTTGGAGTCTCCACATAGACTCGTGCATCAGCGCCTCAGGGGCCTTCGATGGCCACACTATCTCCTTGGATCTCTTTCCTCCTCACCATCTCCACCTTCTCACCACGGGCCACTTCTCACCATGTTTCTGCTGGTTCCCTTCGGTGCACTAACCCCAGCCTAAAGTTAGCTGGTTAGCTCACTGACTTCCTTATTTATAGTCTATCTGTCCACAGTAGATTGTGAGCTCCGTGAGGACAGGACACTTGTGTCTCATTTGCCACTGCGGTCCTAGCGCCCGGCACGGAGTCAGCCCTCCATCGTGTCTTGCTGCGTTTCTAGCACACCTGAGACTTCATGGAATCAATCTGCTCTGCCTTTTTGTATAAAAATAGAACTCCCTGGGGACTATATATATATTGGAGGCTATTTTGATGGAATGCCTAAGGATTCTTAGTGAGGCACAGAGGCCAGAAGCCCAAGGTCACTGAACTACACCCTCAGCTTACTAGCCTGTTCTACTTGTGCGTCCTAGGGGAGAGCTCTCCAACAAGCCGAGATCTAACTCATGGGTTCAGACCAGGGATTTTGAACCCTACAGCTCTCCTAATCCCAATTTCCCCTTTCTGGCCCAGAGGCAATTACTAGATGATATGGGGGGTCAGCCTATCCTGAGCAGCTGCTCACAGAACCAGGAATGCTCGCAGAGGTCCCAGGGCCTGCCCCTGCCCCTCCCCGGAGCCTTCTGCTGAGGGAGGTGACAAAGCATGCAGCATTCCCAGCTAGGACAGCCATGCTGCCTGGGAAAGACACCCCCAGGAAGTATCCCACCAACAACCCAGAAGGGAACAGGAAACACATTCCTGGGCAGTCAGGCTGGCCTCTCAGAACATCTCCTTTGCATTGAGGACACCCACTGAGTTCCTCGAGGGCATAAGGGGGAAGAAGCAGCATTCATTTGTTGAATGGAGGAAGAAATAAATACTACATAAGACTAAGGTGACCAGATTTTAACATTGGTAAAGCGGGACACCATTGACCGGGGGTGGGGGTGGGGGTGGGGTTCTTGATTAAAAATTTGGTCTATCTCCCGCCGTTCCCTAGCTTGTCATGCATTCTTTCCAAAAATCGGGACTTTTTTAAAACGCCGCGGGACGCGGGACAAATTGTTAAAAATCAATTTTTGGCGGGACTGGCCCGCCAAAAGCGGGACGTCTGGTCACCCTACATAAGACCCAATGAATTTCCCTTTATACAAGAAAAGAATCTAAGGTAACATACACATTTACATTATAGTCATCACCATGAGAAGAACTGTATTTCATCCTTCCTTCAACTGTGAAACAGGTATTATTATTTCTACTCTAACCCATTTCCTGTTTGCCCTGAGCATACTCACAGGTGACGGCTGTGGCTGTCACATTAACCCCAAGTGTGGATTACAGTCCTAAGCTGAAGTTTGGTCTGTGCATGAGCTGGAGAACAAATGAAAACTTGCAGTCAGTTCTCCTTTCCTCTGGCGTTCCCATTTTTTGCTAGACTCTCTCTATTCTCAGTGAGTTTGCATAGTTTCCTTGTCATCCAGGGAGGTCTGGAGACCTAATCTTAGGCCTTTAGTCTTTCAATGTCAGGATCTCCTTGACAATGGTCTACCATTTGTCCAGAGCAAGAATGCAAACTTGGACTAGGTATCTGTTGTTATATTCTATTCATTCCCAATTTTTATTATGCAAAGCCAGACTCTTTGTCTCACCTGCTGCCCTGAATTCACATCAACCTCTCTGGAAGAAAAGCTACTGTTTTTCAGGGACAGCACCAGGTTGCTAAAGCTACAGTTCTCACCAAATAGTGGCCATGTGGATAATAGCAACTCCAGGTATGAGGGCACAGATCACTATGTATCTTACGTAATTCTGGAAGGTTTCCAAGAATGAATTATTGGAATTAAACAAACGCAGCAGCAGGCTGCACTTTTCTCTTCTAAACGGAAAATGGGTTTAAGGTGAGAAAATACCGTATTTTCCGGCGTATAAGACGACTTTTGAAACGAAAAAAAGTCAACCGAAAATCGGGGGTCATCTTATACGCCCGGTCGTCTTATACGCCAGAAAATACGGTAGATGTTCAGAGAGGTTAAGTAACTTGCCCAGAGTCACACAGCTAGCAAACAGCAGAACTGGAATTTTAGCATGTCTCCTATTACTCCTGCAGCCATTTCATACAAGCAGAGAGTGAACTCTAGGTGCCACTCCCAAGCAGTGGCCATGGTGAGGAACCACAGAATTCTTCCATTTCAATTTAAGCAGCACACACAGATAAGTGGATCTGCCTCTGAAGTTGCCTTGTGAGTAGGTGGCTTCCTAACCCCGAGGCCCTCCCTGGCCGGATATAAACTCTAAATAATCTCTGACTCGGTGACCTCTTCCCTCCGGATTCTGACTCTTCACCTTATCAAGAAGGGGTCCTTTTCATCACGTCTAAATTTATCCTGGCTACTGTCGGCGGCTACTGCTCATAAAGCTTCCAGGACCTGGGGGCTGTGGAACAGAGCGGGCGTGGAGCTTCTAGCGTTTCTGTGGGCCCTTTCAGAAGCCTCTCATTTCTGGGTTGGATTCTTTTTTTAGTCTCCTTTGTCCCTCCCATTGGGCACTGACAGCCCCTACCTCTTCCCCCGGCAGGTCTCTGGCCCTGAACCAGGGCTGAAAAGCCCCTCACCTCCAACCCCACCCTGACATCTCAGCACTGCCACTCCTTGTCTCATGGGAAGGCTTAGGGTGCTTTATTTTTCTCTTGAAAATAGGGTACCTCAAAAGAGTGGCTCTCAGATGTTGCTGTGCATATGTATCCCCTATGCCTCTGATTCTGCAGGTCTGGGGTGGGGCCTGAGGCTCTGCATTTCTAACAAGCTCCCAGGGTTTGCCCAGCTGCTGGTCCAGGGCCCGGAGACTCCTCGGAGAAGTGTCTCTGACTCTCTTAAAACCTGAAGGAAAAGGAGGCAGCTGCTCCAAAGCTCTTGCCAGTCGGGGACGGGGGGCTGGAATCAACATCTAGCATTTCAGCCCAAGGCTGGAGTAACTAGGTCCATGGTGACACTACATTCTGGGAGGGCCACTAGAATACACCCAGAGTAGGGTGACTAGGACAATTAAGGGTTTAGAAACCACATTTCAAATTAATTTACTAATATTTGGATAGAGTGTGCTTTGTGCCAGGCCCTGTACTAACATTAATTGAATCCTCACAACAAACCCATGAAGTAGGACCATGCCAGGCAAGGTGCCATTCCCTCTGCATGTATGATCTCATTTAAACTTCACCATAACCAGTGAGATAAGTATTATTTGTATCCCCACTGTAGACATGAGGAACCAGGAGCCCTGACAAGTTAAGAGACTTGTCTAACGTCACAGCTAAATCAGTGGCAGCACTGGGATTTGAATTGAGACAGCGTGGCCCTAAAGACTGTGCTTCTAATAGGGATCTGATATGTGGGTTCAGAAAAGACCTGTCTCCAGGGGCAGGTGACATCCACTCAGGTGGTTCTGGGGCTGTCCCATGTGGGGCTTCCAAAAAACTGAAGCCATTGGCAGGAGGGCAGGCTTCAACTCTACCATGAACCATGACAGCGGTGAGATGAGCTGGCTTATAAGGGTGTGGTCACCCCACTCCTGGTGAAATTAAACCGTAGGATGACGACCGTGCATGAAAACAGTCATGAAAAGGACTCCTACGAGCTACAGGAGGTCAAGCAGATGACCTGTAAAGGTCTACGCCCAGTGGTATGCTGGTGAACCAGCTGTCTGGGAGAAAAAAAGGAACCCTGATTTGGTGTATGCCTTCCATGGGGTAAATACACCACTGCAGTCCGTTTCAAGCTATTCGTACTTTTAACAACCAGCTTGCAAACTTCCTAAACATTTAATAATCAACTGTGAACTAGTAGGAGCTAGTTCTAACATAACCACTGACAGTGTCAGATTCTACCAAAATGTTTGAGAGACATTATGATGAAAAAAGGTAGTTCTGATTGATTTATAATACAGATTATTTTACCATGTACTATAGCATTTGCTCAAAATAGGTAATAATCTAATAAAGTAAGATATGAATGTGCTTATTCAAACAAGTCTTTGGAGGGAAAAAAAGTCTCAAAGATTCAGCTTTTTAAAGGAATGTGAGGTGAGGTGGCTGTGTTAAGCTGAGTTTCTAAAATGTGCCACCAAATATGATTTGCCCTAATCCCTAGGACCTGTAACTAAATGAGATATCATAATGTTATATGAAATGGTGTGTTACATGGCATGGTTGACCTTAAAATAGGGAGATTATTCAGATGGGCCTGGTCAAATCACATGGGCCCTTAAAAGCCAGAGCTTTCTCTGGCTGAAGAAGATGTGGTACCCGGGGGGATTCATGCACAAATCTCTCGAAAGCATGAGAAGGACTCGATGTGCCATAATATTTCTGTTTTGAAGATGAAAGGTGTCACACGAGCAGGAGTGGAGGCAGTCTTTAGGAACAGAGTGGTCCTTGGGTGACAGACATCAAGGAACAGGCTTCAGACCTAAAGCCACAAGAGATGGGATTCTGCCAATAATCTTAATGAGCTCAGCAGCAGACCCTCCTCTGAGCTTCCAGATAAGGGGCCAGCTGGCCAATGCCTTGTTTTCAACCTTGTGACCTGGAGCAGAGAACCCAGCCACACTGCACCTGGATTTGGGACCCACAGAACTGTGAGATAATCCATGGGTCTTGTGTTCAGCTTCTAAGGTCATGACAATTCGTTACGCAGCAATGGCCAGCTAATATGGGAGGCTTACTTACTTTATGAAGTCAGAAACTGAGCAAGATGATCTGTTGGAACTGTCTTGTAGTTATCTATTGTGTAATCAGAATACTTTGTCCTGGGGAAGCTGGGATGGCTCAGTTGGTTAAGAGTTCACTTTGCAGCCCTGGGGACCGAGGATTGAATCCCAGCCCCGACCCGTAGGGACCCATGTGCTGAACTCTGGTGTACCTTCCATGTGGGATGACCCCAGTTTGGTTCTCACTCCCCAGTTTGGCCCCTGGATCGAGGGGGCGTGCCTCTCATGTGGGAGGCCCCCTGCCCTGCACGGCCCTACCCACCTGTGTAGAATGAAACCATGTTGAGAGCTGATGGCGTGCAGCTGTGGAGACTGCTCTGGGCCCTCCCCCTTCCCTCTGTCTCTGTCCCTGTCAAAAACAATAAAAATAAATCTTAAAAATAAAATAAAATAATACTTTGTCCTGATGGCAGGGCCACTGCTAGGCTGTACAGCCCCTTTGTGCAAGGTTGAGAAAATCTAGAGCCCTAGATTTACGCTACTTGGCAAGGATGAGGTGCCTTTCTCTGGCTTGCATAGCATCATGTCAGGATGCAGAGCTTGGCACAGAGAGCACTAGCTGGAGTTGGGCCTCCACCAAGATCTTTGTACAGTGCACAACCTGCACAACTGTAAACAGCAGTCCGGCTTGGCAGATGGTCACCTGATTCACCATTTCCTACTCATGCCTGACCAACAGAAATATGGGATAGGCTGAGGCAGAGCGATGTATTTCACTGAAGAATTTTCTGCAACTTGAGGAGGGGTGCTAAATCGGGTGGGTGGGAGGGTGAGGAGGTAGGGAGGAACACAGTAGGGGGGAAAGGTGTTTGCGTGTGTACAGAAGAGCATGATTTTTGCTCCTTTGGCATCTATTCTGAATGCTTCTGATGAGCCCTCTCTGCTTGCAGCGTCTCCATACCTATGACTACCTGAGCTGATCAAACAAACAAAACCCCCCACAAGGATGTGGCATCCCATAGGCAAAATAAAGGAATATTTTGTCTCTACTGACAGTCAAGACCTGACTGCTGGACACGCCCATGGGCACACACTTGATGCTCATTCTGTCCATTCTGGAACATCTGGGGTCATAACTGGGTACCATACATAGCCCACGATCAACTCCTTTGCTTTGGTGAATATCCCTACCCCAATGCCTGAAACGCTTCATACCTGTGGCTAAAGGAAAATGACATCTGAGATGACTCTATGGTTACGGACCTAAGCTTCAAGATCTGCTCAGAGGTAACGTGGTGTCAAAAACCCCAAGGCGCCTCTCATTCTGTTCCCCAAAGGTCAGGGTAAAGTGAGGGAATTTCTAATTTCTTACAAAAGTAGTCTTCTAATGGAGGTACCCTTCCTTTTGAAAGTTGTCATGATTTGGAGGGAAGCTCTACAGGGTAGAAAAGATTATAAATCACAAATTTTTATCCTCTCCACCATTTCATAGAAGATAAAGACCGAACCTGTTATCCCTGGAATTGTAAGCTCTCTGTGATACCTGTTCGTCCATCCACCCATCCGTCCACCTACTTATTTATCAGAATCATGTAACTTAAAACCTAGCGGAGTCAACATGTACAAAAAGCATCCCTTTTGCCCCTTCCCTTTGTTTACATGTATGACATTTCCATGGGGTAGGGAGTAATATTAAGCTCTGGGAAATTTAGTATCTCTATAGAGGGAATCAACTTACATTCCTCAGGCAGCTCAAACCAGTCTTAGTTTAAACATACCACAAACCACAAGGAGGTTCCTAAGCTTGACTATTGCTCACGGCCACCATGCAAAGATAAAAGTATGTGTGCATGCTCACACACACAGGGGAAACAATTTTTTTTAAGACTTATCTTATTGTTTCTGACAGAGAGAGACAAGACAGAGAGAGACAAAGAGCAGGGAGAGGGCCCAGAGCAGTCTCCATAGTTGTATGTCACCAGTTTTTGACATAATTTCATTCCACACAGGTGGGCAGGCGGCCACGTGAGGCAGGAACCAGGCCGGGGGGCCTCCTGCATGGGAAGCTCGCCCCAGCAAGTACCAAACTGGGGGTTACAGCCCAGTTCAGCATATGGGTCCGCATGGGCCGAACCCGGGTTTTGACCCTTGGACCTTGGGGCTGCAAAGCAAGCGCTTAACCCGTTGAGCCATCCTGGCTTCCCCCACATGGGAAAATTAACATGCTCATCCACTGTCTAACTACAATTTCTCTGCTGTGCAAGAGTGCTTTCATCTCTGTAAACCACAATAAAGATTTCTCTTCCTCTTTGCTGCCCTGTGGTGGGGCAGGCTTCATAGTTCTGATTGAATGTGTATGCATGCGAGTAGGGGTCTGGTGGCATGGGGTGAAAGTTGGGAACACTCCACTGTATGAGTACATTAGAGGGACAATCTGGCCTTCTTGAAAGTAGCATCTGTAGGAGCCTTGTCTAGTTATCCCCAAAGGGGAATTAAATTTCCATTCGCGATGGCAGTCATTAGGCCTGTGCAGGTTTCAGCTCTATATGTCACTCAGTTATTTACAGCCCTATTTGAAGCCCGAGTTTGCCCTGCCTCCCCCACGAGGGAGTTGGTGGGGGAAAGAGAGGAATATACATAGTTCTAGTTCTTTCTGTCTTCTAAGTCAAGAGGGGAAATTGAAAAACCCACCCGCAGTTGGAGCAGAAACAGTTTCTGTGCACTGAAGGTGATAAATTCCCTTCTTAGGAAGGCGGTGATAATAATCTATAAAATCTTTTTTTTTTTTTAACAGTGTGTCTGCTCCCAGCACTGAAGAGAATAAATGGCTGGTTATCTAATTCATGGCTTTGGAGATGTTGGGTATCTGTCTTGCTTTCTCTCTCTGCCGGGGATCTCATTTTTTAAAGAATGATTTTGACCCAAACAGGAAGGGCAGAAGTTTGTGTTGTACAGACATGAAACTTCAGGTCCATGAAAAGACTTCTAATAGTTACGAGGAGCGAAGAGCTGGCTCCTAAGGACCTGTGTCAAACACCGCCAAAGCTCCTGCCTTCCGCCTGGGTTCCCTGTGCCCTTGAGCACCTATCAAGCCCTGTTTCTGGTGGATAACTTCTAGAGATCCCCGTGAATAAATAGCAAGTCCAGGAGAGATTGCTGCTCTTGGGCTGGGTGGAGAATCGCCTTCCTAGATGTAACTGAGGGAAAGCTTAGCTGATTCTGCAGACACTGTGTTGACTGCATCAGTCAGGGACGGAGCTAAGGTGAGCTGCAGCACTGCAGACACAGTGGGCTCCATCTCTGGAGAAGGCAGTGGGAATGCTTCGCATGGACTTGTGCCATGCAGTGGCCCTGGAGGAGAGAGCAGACTATGGATGGCGTGGCAGCCCTTGTGGCCATTTGGGGTGTATGGTTTGTGGGTCCCAGAGAAGTTGTCAGAAATTTCTGCCCATGAGACTTCTAGGTGATCTGTTTTCTGTTTCTGAGTTCTTCCCTTCTTCTACCAGCCACATGGCAAATTCACGTTTTGCACCAGCTAGGGACAGAACGGGGCCCAGCAGGCAGGGGTTAGAGCCAGTGTGGCTGGGACCCAGTCCCCTGCTCAGCCCGGGCAGGAGGAGAGCTGTAAACTCTGCTCTTAGGTGAGAATCTGGCCTACCGCTAGTCCACAGAACTTGGTGATCTTGGCAGGAACTCAGGAGGCAAACTTCCTGGGGGACAGAGAAGCTGAAAGCAGAAGCTGAGATTTTCACAGTGGTGTGGGCGTTGGCTCTGCATTTAAAGGTCTGAAGTTGTTCTATGGTCAATGGAAGGGGCTGATACAGACAGTAAGAGATGCAGAGCCAGAATCAGGGCAAGGCCAGTGAGGTGTATGTGGAAAATTTAAGGGCACACCAAACTACTCAGTAATCAAGGCAAATACTACTTTAATGCAATAGTTTTAAAAATCAAAATTAATGCAAAAAAATTCAGGATGAACAAAATATCTACATTTGACATAAAGACAGGACCCCAAGCTGCACTTGCATAACTCCCCTCACCCAATCCTAATCCACTCTAGTGGTCCTTTGGCACCTGGGGTGTGATGGAGAGGATGTTAGACTAAAAGGCCAAGGGCCTGAGTGTCAGTTCTGCTGCTGCTTTTTACCTGTGGCCTCTCAGCCATTTACCCTCTCTGAGCCTAAACAAGGAGAAGAGGCCTTATTTCTGTCGTGAGATTTTTTTGAGTGGTGAAATGAGCAAAAAATCCACAACCCTTGTTGATAGGAACTGCAGGTCTTAATTGAGAGTGAGTGTGTGTGTTTGTGTGTGTCCTATAAGTAAGCTCCTACTTCACCCTTCAAAGCAAACTCTTTAAGTCATTCGGGGGGATGCGGGGCTAGCTCAACAGGCTGAGCGCTGGCCTTGCAAGTGCAAAGGCCGGGGAGCAACTCCTGGCCCGGGCTGGCACAAACCCACATGCTGAACTGTGGCGCAGCTGGTTACCACCAGGATGGTGGCCAAGGTTCTCGCCTCCCATTCAGGAGGCCTCCAGTTTGGTTGCCACCCCGTGTAGCCCCACATCCACCTGTGTGGAATGAAACCATGTCACCACTAATGATGTACAACTGTGGAGACTGCTCATTAGTGGTGACATAGTTGCTCCCTTTTCTCTCTCTCTCTCCTTCTCTCAAACAATAGAAATAAATAAATCTTATAAAAAAAAAAAAAAAGTGTAAGCCTTTCAGGAAGCCAGGCAGCTTTGTGAGCCTTTCAGAGCCCATCCCTTCATCATGGCCAGCACCCACCCCTCCTCCACAGCAGAGGAAGCACCCACTCGCTTCCCACAGGCAGCGCTCTCTAGTTTAGACAACAGGGCAGAGATGGGGAGGGTGGAACCTCTCCTCTAAGGACACCGCCTTTGAACTGTGCTCTGAACAGATGGCAGCCTGTTCCCTAGCTTCTGCCTCCCTGACCTCATCAGGCATGGCCCATTGCTCCTCTCAGCCACATCACCTGCTCTAACCACTGTCACCTCTGGCCCTGCAATCACCACCTCATCTGGCTCCTTGCTTCCATTTCTCTGTTCCTGTTACAGTTCATTTCTCTCTCAACAGCCAGAGTGCTTTTTAAAATTCTTTAAAGAAAATCATGACATGCCAGTCCCGCACTTAAAGTAAATTCTCACTGCACCGAGGATAAAATTACAACCGATAATCTAGCCTTGGAGTTCTGAAACAGAAGCACATTCACAATCACAGAGAAGGCTTGATAAAGCACAGAATGCTGGGACCCAGCCCCCGAGGTTCTGAATCAGGACCTCTGGGTGGGACCCGAGAATTGGCATTTAGATCAAGTTCCCTAGTGATGTTGATGCTGCTGGTCCAGGAACCACACTGAGAACCGGATCAAGCCAGCAAAGCTCTGCCTTGCTGGCCCCCAGCTCCCATTGGACCCCCGTTCCTCCACCCACCTCCCTAGCTGTCTGTATCCGCCTTCTTTCTGTTTCCTCAAATGCTCCTGCCTCCTTCCTGCTTCAGGGCCTTTGCCCTGTTTCCTTGGCCAGGAACTTTCCTCCTCCACATATTCTTATCTCCAGGTCCTTTTTAAATGTCTCAGCTTACATGTTACTTCCTTGTCCACCCAATCTGATTGGCTCTGCAGCTGCTTTTCACCAAACCGCCTTGTTCTGTTTTTATCTTATTTATTTGTTTATCTGTGTGCAGTCTGTTCTCCCCACCAGAACATAAGCTCCTAGAGAGCAGAAACCATGACTGGCTCACTTCCTAGCACTTGAACACTCTCTGGCATGTAGACAGTGCCCAATATATGTTTGTTCAATGAATGAATGAATTACGAATACCACTAAGTGGTAAAACCAGAATTTGACTCAGGCACTGACTGCAGAACCTAACTTAACACGTGATGACCCTGGTACGAGTGGTGTGGCAGACCCGGGGCTGGTCTCCCTGACTGAGTTCTTGCCCATATTACTCAGTTCAGAGAGCTATTATTGGGCTACTCTCACAAAAAGAGAGCTTTAATCGCTTCTCTCCTGTCCCAAACAAAACTAAGCTCCTTTGGCCTTCAAAACATGCATCAAAGGAGTCACCTTGGCTAGAATCTGGCTCTGCTGTCACTTCACTATTCAGTCATGACTTGAGTTAAGCATATTCTCCATTGTTCCTTCTGGTGACTGATGTCATGAAAATAATTATCTGGGGGAAGTTGGGATGGCTCAGCAGGTTGAACGCTTGCTTTGCAGCCCCAGTGTCTGAGGATCAAATCCCGGCCCCTGCCTGTGCAGACCCATCAGCTGGGTCCCCAGTTCGGTTCTGGTGTGGCCCCCAGTTCGGTTCTTGCCAGGGTAAGCTTCCCATGTGGGAGGCCCCGGGTCTGGCCCCCAGCTCTCGGGGCCGTGCCTCTCATGCGGGAGGCCCCCAGCCCAGTTTCTGCCCTGCGTGGCCCCCGCTCACCTGTGTGGAATGAAACCATGTCGAAAACTGATGATGTACAACTGTGGAGACTGCTCATGGCCCTCCCCCTTCTCTCTGTCTCTCTCTCTGTCTCTCTCTCTCTCTGTCAAAAACAATAAAATAAATCTTAAAAAAAAAAGAATATTGGGGAAGCCGGGATGGCTCAGTGGGTTGAATGCTCACTTTGCAGCCCTGGGGACCGAGGATCGAATCCCGATTCCAGCCCGTGTGGACCCATATGCTGAACTGGGGGGTGTCCCCAGTTCGGTTCTCACTGGGGTGAGACCCCAGCCCAGTTCCTGCCCTGTGCAGCTCCACTCCCACCTGTGGAATGAAACTATGTGGAAAAACCAATGATGTGCAGCTATGGAGACTGTTCTGGGCCCTCCCCCTTCTCTCTGTCTCTGCCTCTGTATTTCTTTCTCTCTCTCTCTCTCTCTGTCAAAAACAATAAAAATAAATCAAAAAAAAAAGAAAAAGAAAGAATTACTTTTCTGTCACTTAGTGATTAAGAGCATGGGCCCTAGGGTCAGGGATATCTAAATTCAGTACTTAAGAGTTTTAGGACTACTGGAAAATTACTTATCTCTATGAACCTCGGTTTCCATATCTAAAGATGGGTGCAGTAATTAAACCCAGTTCCTGGGGTTCTAAGAGGATTTAATGAGACAATGCAAGTTAAAGTCATAGCATAGAAACTGGCAGATAATAAGCAGTCACACAGAGAAAGACAAATCGCGTATGATCTCACTTACGTGTTGGGGGGCGGAATGAACTCATAGATACAGAGAAAAGATTGGTGGTTGCCAGAGACAGGGGTAGGGAGTGGGGAGTGGGGTTGAGGGGTAGGCAAAATGGGTGAAAGGGTTCACAAGGTACAAACTGGTAGTTATAAAATAAGCAAGTCCTGGGATGTAATGTGTAGCATAATGACTACAGTTAATAATACTGTACTGCATATTTGAAAGCTGCTAAGTTACATCAGCCAAAGTGTCCTTTGGTAGATGACTGGATAAAGAAGTCGTGGTACATTTATACAATGGAATACCACTCAGTGATAAGAAAAGATGAAATACAGCCATTTGTAACAACATGGATGGACCTTGAAACCATCTTAAAAATTCTTATCACGAGAAAAGAAATTTGTAACTACGCCTGGTGATGGACATTAACTAGACTTTACTGTGGTGATCACTTTGCAATAATACATATATCATATCTGTAATATATATATATTACATTATAAACCTGAAACTAGTATAACGTTGCATGTCAATTATATCTCAATAAAATATGTACCATTAAAAAATAAGCAATCATTAATATCACTTAATTTGATGATAGTCTGTTTTTTAAGTTAGAACTGGAACAACCAATAAAAGGATTATTCTTTCCCTAGTTTCCAGGATGGGGTCCAAGGAAAGCAGGATAGCTGGGTGATAGACAAGTGCTGCTTAGAACCAAGCGGGGAATTTTCTGAACTCCATGGTCTGGCCTGAGGAAGGAGTTAGACAAAGAAGGTATATACCTGGAGAGGGCTTGCATTTCCTCAAAGACATTCTCATTTTCATACCACTGCTTACTGACCTTGGCCTGTTTTAGGAAGTCTGTTTGGGAATGGAGATCATCTTTCCCCTGCACCTGCTTCCCTAATGTAAGTTGCATGCCTTTCTGAGGGCAACCTTCTCTACTACCTAACGTGTTCTTTGTTCCCTCCTAGGATGGGAGCTCAGGGGTAGTTGCAGAGGCAGTTCACTTGCACATGTTCATCCTATTGGTTAGAGAAAGGCCTCCAAGGGTCCTGCCTGATGTCCATGTGGGCGTATGTGTGGAAGAACCAATGGTACCAATTTTTCCTACAAAAGGCTCCTCCACCTTAGAGGAGGAAAAGGGCCCCATGAGAGATCAAGTGGGTAGGAGCAGCATTTGAATTCACTTCCTTCTAGCCTGATCCTATTAATAGCTCTCTTGTTGACAGATGAGCCCTGCCCCCTACCCACACCCTTTCTTTTTCTCATTGATGCAAGAATCTGATTTTGTAGTCCCAATCAGCACCAATTTCCCAAGCTACCGACCTCAGTGACTTCTCCCGAGTATTGCTCCCTTACTCTGTGGGCGGGGCTGGGGGAGGTGGTGGAAAGAGTTTGTTTCCCTTTCATAACACATCCACCCTTCCTCTATTTGCCACCTCTCAATCCTGTTCAGGGTCAGAAGGTTTGCAGTCAATCTTCATTTTGAGCCTACTTTTGCCTATTCGTGTCTAGTGATGAAAATAAAACGAGGTTGGGAAAGCCAGGGTTCATAGAAAGGTGCTGGCCAGAGCAGAACACCTCTGGACCCTCTGTTAAAAGCATGTCTGTTTATACTGCACATCTGTGGGCTGCTGCCTTTCCGATGACAATCAGGCAGTCATTCACTTGAAATGGAAGGTGGTGACACGCCAGGTGGTAGAAGAAAACATAACGACAGTGACAATAACATCATACCTTTAAAATTCTACATCTGCCTGGAGGGCCTTTAATCAAGGATTTCAAAGCACAGTCCCCAGACCTTGCCCATTCATCTGCACCACATGCCTGGGGAAGTGCTGGCAGGTAGGTAGCGGAGCACTAGAAATACAGTACTGTGTCATTATCTTTGATGTGAACACTATGTATTTAGACAGCATTTCTCTGAAGAGCTAAAGGGCTCCACACACATTATATTACCTAGTTTTAGCTCATTCATACAGCAGCCCCCATATTTGCTGCCCTGCAGGTAGTTTTGAAAAGCTTTGGATCCACAGAAATACACAATTTCAATGCCCACTCCTGCCCCTCCTGCGCCTGCTTAATTCACCGGCACTTCCCCACGTGGCTCCTGCTAACCCCAAAGAGCCAGAGCTTGACTCGCCTCCATCACACACTCGGTTTTATACCACTGACGGCAAGGACCGAAGGAAGAAGCCATAATGCACTTTCTTCCTGTCAGGTTGCATTGGGGTCTGGCTTGTTGGGTTGTGAAAGCCTCATCTGTTTGGCTGTCAGTTAGGCTTCATGATTATTATAAAGACATAAGGCAGGGAATGGTTTTGCACTGATAACACAGGCCCATGGTCCAGGCTAAGATACCAGCACAGTCTCTCTATTCACCTTGAAAATGTACATTACCTTTGAAGTTGACCAGGTGGAGTTTTTTCATTTGTAAGAGCGTATGTATTTCCCATCCACCGATACCATCAAGGAGGTGACGTTCTTCTCTTTTGTACTTAGAGTATATGTCACAGTTGTAAAGAATCTATCAAGTGTGTAATAACTTCCTTATTTGTCCTTCCCATGTTCTAAGCTTCACAAGGCATTGTTTCTGTATCTTCAGAGTTAAGCACATGTCCGATGCTTAATAAAAATATTTGCTGAATGAGTAAGTGAGGGAACGTGCGATGGTATGGATCACAGAGAGCATTCTCTGGTTTTGAGCTTCTAACCATGCCCTCATTGCACTGGTTTAAGTCCCAGTTTAAGGAATTCCAAAAGCCTCCCCTCACATCGCATACCATTATCCAATCCTAACAACACTCCCTCCTCATTCTCCCCAGCTGTCTAAGAGCACACAGGGGCTACTTAGGTAGAAGCCATATATTTGCCTCCTCTCCCCATCCCTACCTCCCTTGGCCTCGTCTCATCCAATGGTTTAGTGGAGATCTGGCCTCAGCTTATTTAGCTGACCTCAAAAAAACCAGCATCCCCAGCAAACTCTCTCACCTACACCTGTCTATGTGGTGTGGTGGGGAAAACACATAAACTCTGTGGTCCCAGAGATGTGAGTTAAAAGCTGAGCTCTGTTGCTTATAGCTGTGTGACCTTGGACAAGTTCCTAATCTCTTTGAGCTTCTGTGTCTTCAACAGTAACACAGAGAAGACAGCCTCCCCATCGGGTGGGGTGGGGGCTGAATGAGAAGACACAGGCGCCAGGCTCAGTGACTGTTCCCTGTTCTTCGGGCCTTGACCCTTCCTTGCCTCACCCTCCCTCCTGGTTGCTGCTCCTCCTTTGGATGCTTCTAGCCATCACCCCCTACATTTTAGGTTCCATGCTGGAAGTGTTCAGACTGAGACTATATTTAGATGCCTTAGCTCTTTTATTTTTTATAGCACTGTGTTGCTATGGTGATGGCGGGGAGGGAAGCAGGCAGACAGACTGAAAGGAAGAATGGAGCTCAGCCCTGAAGATTAGGAGAGCAGCCCGGGGACGCTCCTGGTGAGCTGGTGCTCTCTGAAGACCCTCACCCATGCATCCCACTGGGAGACGCTGCCCCGAGATAGGAGGAGGTGCTGCCCAGCAAAGGCACTTAAGAAAAGAGGTGGTAAAGAGGACTGACCACTGCTGACCCAGCCACATCCTTAGCTCCTGGGCCTTCTTCAAATGCTTTCTCTATCAATCAAGTCAGGAGACAGCAAATGGGATGGGGCGGAGCAATGGCATCATGACGTTGGAATTTGGAAGATGTTCAAACCAGACTTCTTCCAGGAAGAAAGTGGGGAAACTCAGGCCCCACTCAGCTCTCGGGGGTTGGAGGAAGGAACAAAGAGGTCCAGTGGAGCCACATTTTGGCCCAGTCTCATCATGGATTCAGTCCACGAGGGAACCAAAGTTTCATGAGGGCAGAAAGGCAGGGAAGACTCTTTTACACATGTGCAGAACTCCGTATATTCACTGGATTTGAATGTGAGCATGGTAGACTCAAAGCTGATGATAAAAACTGCACTATGGAGAGGCTGTGGACAAAAAGGAACCCTCATACACTGCTGGTGGGAATGTAAACTGGTACAGCCACTATGGAAGGCTGTATGGAGATTCCTCAAAAAATTACGAATGGAATTACCATATGACCCAGCCATCCCTCTACTGGGCATCTACCCAAAAAAC